>PVJX010029804.1:0-14205 GCA_004027295.1 Dolichotis patagonum | reverse complement strand
CTCAAAGTTATATTCATCTCAGAGATGCAACTTTGCATGTTAGAAGTCAACTTGTCACATTGTTCTGCACAACCAATTGACTCATCTTTGTTTCCAAAATCTCCATCCCAAATAAGGTTTGCTTAAATATTACCAAATGCCCATTAATGGACTTTCTCAGAAACAAAATGCCATTTCCCTCCATGATGAATCATAAAGTTGCAGTGAGTTTGTCCTTATTCTTAGTTGTCATTTTCCAAATTTGTGCAGCATCATCTAAATTCAAGCCACACCCTTATACTCACTCCCTCGGTAGCAGAGCAGCCCCAGGCCAGCAGCCTCCTTGCTTCTGGAAGTGTGCACGCTGCTTCCTGCTTCCGGTTGGCGGTAAGACGGCTTCATAGGCTTGTGGCTTGGTAACTGGGGGACTCATTTACAAGGTAAATGCAGACTCCTTGAAAGTGAGGTTCAGTGGTGTGGGACACTAGCTCAGGGTTCCTTCATTTTGTTTCAAAGCTGCTCTGTAAGGTTGTTGTTGCAGCCCTAGCAAGATCACTAGAAAATCTGCTCTGCAGAAATGTGGATGAAAGATGGAAAGGGAAGCAACCATGGAGATAAAGTGGTTGAACAACTGTGACTTAAAATCAGGACAGCGAGAAGGGCCAGGTTGGAAAGCTGGCTCTCTGGGGGTTGGTCCTGGACTGGTGTCACTGGGGACAGGGCCATGCAAAGGCCTTAGGCTTCAGTTCCTTCTGGTGAAGTGTGGAGTACATTTGGTCAACTTCAAAGCCCAATGCAACTTCCTCAGATCTTTATTTCAGATTCAACTGGAGTCTGATCCAAACTTGGGTGTGGGGGCTGGAGAGACTGGGTAGCATTCAACTTAGTTTACTGTTGGCAAAACAGATCTTCCTGAGTCTCAGGGGAGGAAGAAAAGCAGCTTAGACAGATGTAAACAGGCTCTGAGGCCCTTTGGACATCAAATAACACTAGCAAAACAACGTTTAGAGGAGTTAAGTGTAAATCAATCAGAAACATATGGACTACATTTTCCTGAAAATACACAGGGGTTTACAAATTACAGGCACAGGGGTTTGGCAAAATACAATTCAGGTTTTGCCAAACCTAAAATGTTTGGAGAAGATTTAGAGAAAGTAGACTGACCCAAATTGCCTTCAACTCTGCCCATCCCTGACACTGATAATATCCCACATAACCACAAATATTTAAGTGTATGGGTTTTAGGAGATTTATATGTTGAATAAACTGAAACTACTCGCAACAAGCTGAGAGCCTTTTCCAGAAGAATGATCATAGAAAACGGAAACTGCCAAGTGACTGTACTTAGAAAAGGGAGAAAATATCTACCTTTCAAGTTGGGCTGAGGAGATGCACCAGCATATGCAAACTTGCAGAAGAATGGGATGCCCTAAGCTTTACCAGCAGTATTCTCGGCTCAGAGAGCAGGAGCTCCACTCTGCCCAACATACACCTATCTTCGTGCAGTTAGTGGGAGGCACATCTTGCACCCATTTGTTGTGCATGAGGACTAGACGCTGGTGTCTGTTGCATCATGACTCTCACACATGTGACATCAAGCTGTGAGGCATTTCTGCCTCAAAGGGAAGATGTCCTGGTGAAACTAGAACATCCCAAATCCAAATGGTTGCATTATTTTCAGTCCTGAGAACCAAACCCAGAGCCTTTCACGTGTTAGGCAAGCACTCTACCTCTGAGCTATATTCTCAGCCCTTTTCAGTTTATTTTTGTTGTTGGTGGTGGTTGTTTGCTTGTTTTGAGACAGGTCTCACAATGTAGCCCAGGCTTCCCTCAAATGCATGATCCTCCTGTCTCAGCTTCCCAAGTGCTGGGATTGCAGGCATGCATTGCCACACCCCCACTCAAGTGTTTGGATTTTGAGATTCAAAATCAAAGTCCTGTCAACGATAGAAAAGATTTGGTGAGCTTCATTTTGAAATGACATCAAGTCTTCAGACTGGAGCAGAGACAAGAAGACAAAGAAAATGAGAGGACGCCGCAGTGAGTCCCCAAGAAGCCCTATCACTGCTGCCTCTTAAACGGCACAGGGGAATGAAAGATCACAAAAATGATTCAAGGATTGGAGAGCAAAGGACACCTCTGTCCTTCTTTAGGCAAAATCATGACACATGAATGGGGTACCCAGAATGGACAGGAGCAGGGGAGTCAAAATCATCTGTAGCAGGGGAGTCAAAGTCATGCCCAGGTGTAAAGCCTATGACAGCCCTGGAAAGGTACAGAAGCCCAGGTCATCAACAGGAACCAGAAACAGTGAAGAAAGAGTCATATCTGAGTAGCCTTGTCGGGTCAACAACTAAGATGGGACAGAATGGTACCAAAGTGGAAGGCTGTTATGGGCTCATCAGAGCCGCATAGGAGGTCAGTGTTCTCTAGAAGAATAGAACCAATGGAAAATGTGTAATCATACAGGGGATTTGTTAGACTGGCTCCAAAGATCAGAGGCTGAGTCGTCCCACAATGACTGACTGTAAGCCGGAAAACCCATCAAGAAGCTAGAAGCTGCAGAACAAGAGGGACTGACGGTGCTGCCTGAGGCCCTGGGTGAAAGCCCTGAAAATTCCCTAGAAAGTCACTGGTGTGATTCTGTTAGGCAGATAGTCAGACTGCAGCAGGGCTGAGGGATGCAGTGAAGGTTCCAGAATACTATGCATTGCCAGGTAATTACAGAAAGACTTCAATGTAAAATTCATGAAGCACAATGACATTTAGGGTTATACCCGGGGCATATTTCTTTGGCTATAGGTCACTGGCCATCTACGTATTTCCACAAGGCACACAACATTCCTGGTGCTGTGCCTGTACCCAAGGAGACCAGAAAAAAGAGCATTCTTTAAGGATTCTCCTTCCTTGGGCTAAGACCTGATTTAGATTCTTATGTGATTAAGGCACAATATTGACATTCCAGGCACCCCTAAGGGAACTGTCAGTCAGCATCATAATCACCATAATTCCCTGAATCCCAGAAGTAACTCATGTGGACATAAAAAGATATCTCTGCAGCACTGCCCGCCTTACATGAAGGTGTAAATCTCTGTCTACTTTATAATAAATTCTGCCTATATTTCTGCATAGCCTATGTGTCTTGACTGAATTCTTTAAAAACACCAAGAACTGAGGATCCAGGAAGTAAAAATCCAGTTCCTGGCTGCATCAGGTCCCAGCTTCCTTTTTATTTTTTTAATCAGATTTTATCGGTACATTTTAGATAAACATAGTGATCACATTCATCGTAGAGAATTTGTACCTGTACATGATATAACTTGTTTCTTTTATTCCCAAACTCCCAGCCTCCCTTCAACCCCTCCTCCCTTCCCATTTACAGAAGCTTTGTTTCCATGTTTTCCTTCTTTTCTAATCTTATAAAACGTTTCCCTTCTTTCCTTTCCCCTCCCCATTTGAACATTTTCTTCCTATTTCACAATATCTATTATACACTTTGATCCTTATTTACACTTTTGGTTTCTTTTACCAGAGAAACAATGAGGTTTTACATATGTGTGTATGGTCTTAAGGTGCATCCATTTACCTAGAAATGTCTCAAGCTCATCCTTCTTTATGACAAGGTAGTACTCCATTATATAAAAAAAGACACATCTTCTTTATCTATTTACCAGTTAATGGGCATTTGGAGTGTTTACAAGATTTAGCTATTACAAACTATGCCACCATACACATGGATGTGCATATATCACTGTGGTACATTTAATTCTTTCAGGAATTATTTCACTATGGTGATGCATTTATTTCTTTCCGGAAAATATCAAGAATGGAAATAGCTGGCTCAAATAGAACCTAGTACCAGTCTTTCAAAGAATGTCCACACTGATTTTTCACAGTGGTTGCACCAGTTTACACTCTCATCAGCAGTGCAGAAGGGTTCTTTTTTTCTCCATAGCCTCACCAGCACTTGTTATTTGATTTCTTGATAATAGCCATTCTTTCTGGAGTAAGACAGAATCTCAGTTGTTTAATTTGCTTCTCCTTAATGTTGAACATTTTTTTCATATATTTAATACTGTTTGTACATTTTCATCTGAGAAGTGTGTATAATCTCAGATGTCAATGTTTGGATTGGGTCTTTAAATTTGAGGGGTCTGGTTTTTCTGAGTTCTTTATACATTCTAGATAGTAGCACTTTGACTGAGGAATAGCTAGTAAAAAAAAATTTTCCCACAATATGGGAAAAAATTTTTGCCAGCTGTTTCTCAGACCAAGGACCCAGATTCCTGTTGACAGTTCCATGCTGAAAGACTGAAGGAGCTAAAGCCTGATGCCCATGGCAGTGGCAGCAGGAAAACGTACTATACAAGGAGAATCCAGCTTGCATGCACTACACTTTCCCCTTCTTCGAATTGCATTCCATCTGGACTACAAGCCTATTGGATAGGACCACACACATTTAGGGTGGCTTTCCCTCCTCAGTTTTCTGACCAACATGGCAGTCCACATGGCAGTCATCTCTGGAAACGCTGTCACAGACACATCCAGAGGTGTGCTTTACTAATCTCTTAGGCATCTCCAAAGTGAATCAAGTCAGCAATCAAGATTAAGTGTCACATAGATCTTCTACATACAAATAAACACACACACACACACACACACACAGAGCCGTGGTTGTGGTAATATACCATCACGAATGAAGATGCAATCCTCAGAGATAGAAATAAAACCTACCAGTAAAACTGTAAGTCACCAAGCCAAAAGAACTCCTGAAATTGAAATTATACTGATTTACTAAAAGAAAGAGTCTTTTTTCTTCCATACTCAGCTGCCGTCTGGGAGTCTGCCTTTACTTCCCATGGAATAGGTCACAACATTGGTCAGAGTGCCTTTTAGATGGCTGGAAATGCTCTGATCTTTAAGAAGCCGACAAAAAGATTCCCCTGCCTCCTCCCATCCCGGTCATCAGTGGTGGGTTGAGGTTAAGGGAGGAGGTGGCCCAGGGTATGGAAGTCAGAGATGACGCAAACAGAAAATAAGCGGGGGCACAGAGATGTTCAGTGGAACTAGGCCAGTGGGCCAGCCCTTTCATACGGGTCTTTCGGTTCACAGAGCATGTCCAACATCCAAGCAATGGTGCTGCAGGAGGGAGGCAGGATTCAGAGATTCCTGGGATGTCTCCTCTGTCACCTCCGCCTGCCTTACTCCTGAAAAGGTCTGGAAGGCCCCAGAGAAGGCTTCACAGTCGAACAGGGGTGGAGGAAGCAGCACGGGAAGCGCTGCACTGAGCCTCCCTGAGAATCATAGCCCTCAGTGATGTAGGTTTCTGGCCTCTGTCTGCTCTTCCAGTCCTTGTGGGCAGAGGCCAGCAGGAGCACAAGACACAGAAAGACGAGAAGGTGCCTCCACAGAGTGACAAGCGCCTGGTGTTTCACTGAGATAGAGTGGGAGTTTGGTTTCCAGGCAGAGAAAATGCAAATAAGGACAATAAAAAATGCAGGGTGTGTAAAGTTGCCTTTGCAACAGAGGCATTCTTTGTTCTAGAGGTTTCCTTTAAGGACTCTCTTGTCATGCAGATGTAAGGCAAGTTCCTCCTCTAGATCTGAGTTTGGTGAAACCAGCTAGAAATCTATATGCAAGGAATACAGGTTACACCAGGCTGTTACCACAGAAAGCCTTCATTATTTAATCCTTGTAGGATGAGCACTTAATGAGAAACTGTCTAAAAGAGACAATTTTATCTAAATGAGAAGGAAAGGGTTTTGATTGGGTCCTGAACTTGAAAAATAAAACTCAAAGTTATAAAATTAAGCCTTTAAATCTTACATTTAACACGATTTAAGTTATAAACATGCATTGATTCTTAGTGTGGATAAAGAAATAAAACATTATGGAAATTTTTTATTAGCGTATGTTTGCAGTACATAGTGATTATGTTCTTTGTGTGGAGTTGGTATGTGTACATAACACATCTTAATTCTTTTTTCATCCCCTCCTCTTTCCCTAACTCCCCTCTCTCCACTTCTTGATCCCCTCTCATATGAGAAAGACCAACCTCCATATTTCCTATTATCTTTTATTTTGCTCTTTATTTATACTTTGAGTTTCTCATGTAAGAGAAACCATGGAATATTTAAGCCTGTATCTAATTTACTTCACTTGACATAATGGTCTCAAGATGCATTCATTTTCTGTAAATGACTCAAGTTTATCCTTCTTTATGACAGAATAGTACTCTGTTCTACATAAATACTACATTTATGTGTCTATTCATCTATTTATAGACACATAGGCTGCTTCTTAGATTTGGTTATTGTGAATTGTGCTACTATAAACATGGGTCTGCATGTATCACTGTAATATAATATCTTTAACTCTTTTTTGGAAAACTTGTAGGAAGGGAATAGCTGGGTCAAGTGGAAATTCTACTTTTAGTCTTTTGAAGACTCTCCATACTGATTTACATAGTGACTATACTAGTTTACATTCTCACCAACAATGTGGAAGAACCCCCTGCCCCACCAACCCTGGCATCCTTGCCAGCATTTGTTGTTATTTGATTTCTTGGCCATAGCTATTCATTATGGAATAAGATGGAGCCTCAGTGTTATTTCAATTTGCATTTTTCTAATGGCCAGTGATGTTGAACATTTCTTTATGTTTTTATTGGACATTGGTATTTCTTCTTCTGATGAGTGTCTATTCATTTCAGTTGCCTATTTTTTGATTAGGTCTTTTAACTGGGGACTCAAATCTTTTTGGTTTCTTTACATATTCTGTTAGTCCTCCATCCAAGGAACAGTTGGCAAAAAATTTCCCATTCTTTAGTTGTCTCTTTACTTTATTGGTTGTTTCTTTTGCTGAAGAAAGTTTTTAATTTGATATAATACCTTTGTTGATTCTTGTTGATACTATTTCCTGTGCAACTTCCTATTAAGAAAGTTCTTGACTATGACTATGACTTCATGAGTTTTACCTATTTATTGTATACTCCAGCAGATTGCTTCTGTTTTAACATTTAGGTCTTTTTTTCATTTCTCTCCTCCTCCCATCTGATGTTAGTTTAATACAATGGTGAGAGATATGGGTGTAGATTCAATCTTCAGCATGTGGATAGCCAATTTCTCTGATGCCATGTATCAAAGATCAGATAGCTGAATGACCCTAGTGTTGTTTCTGCACCCCCATTCTGTTCCATTGATCCACGTAACTGTTTTGTGCCAGTACTACCCTGTTTTTATCACTGTAGTTTGTAATATAACTTCACCTCTGGGATTGTACTCCTCTTGCTCTACTCTTACCAGGAACTGCTCTTGCTAATGTTTTGAGGACTATATCGCACAGGAGTGGTAAGAGTGAACATTTTTATCTTGTTTTTGATTTTAGAGGAAAAGCTCTCTGTTTTTTCCCATTTAATATGATGTTGGCAGTAGGTCATAAACAGCTTTCATCAGATTGACATAAGGTCTTTCTGTACTTACTTTTTTCAAGGTTTTTTAAAATCAAGAATGAATATTGGATTTTGTAAAGGTTTTTTCAGCATCTATTGAGATGATGCTGTGATTTTTGTCATTGTTTCTGTTCATGTGGTATAATTATTGATTTGCATATTACTTATTTTTTATTGCTGGACAGAGTATCTGGCACCCACAATTTAAAAGGGTAAAGGTTTATTTTAGTTCACAGTTTGTAGAGGTTTAAGTCCATAGTTGGCTGGTACCAACGCAGGGCAGCATGCAGAGAAACAGTCCATGGCATGGCAGGAAGGAAGCAAAGCACAATCAGGGAGGAAGAGGGATGTGTACCATTGCAGGCCATGCCCAGTGATCCATCTCTTCCCACTGGGCTTCGCTCCTCAGCATCACACCCAGCTATAAATCCATCAGTGGGCTAATCCAGTGTCACACACCCATGATCCATTCACCATCCAAAAGCTCCACCTATGAATGCGTGAGGCTTTGGGGGATGTTTAGACATATAGCTTAACACATATGTTTAACCAACCTTGCATACATGAGATGAAGCCTACTTGGACACTGTCTTAGTTACTTTTTACTCATCTCTGAGACAAAATACCTGATGTCCAAAGTTGGGAAAGGAAAGGTTTATTTCTTACAGTTTTTGGAGGTTTCAGTGCATACTCAGTTGGCTCCAAGGCAGGGTGGCATGGCGGGGCCACAGTTGATGACGGCTCCAAAAAGCAAGGCAGAAACGGGCAAAGAGAGAGACACACCTTCTTCCTGCCATTACATCACATCCTGGCTCCACCCCTAGGCCAGTGCAGCACTCACACCCCCAATCCAAGCACTAGACAATGAACCAATCACAAATGCACAATGCAAATACATGAGGCCTGGGGGCCACCGACATAAACCATGACAGACACAATGGAGTATCTTTTTGATAATTTGTTACATTGTTTGCCACTATCTTGTTGAAGATTTTTGCATCTATATTCATTAAAGAGACTGGCCTATACTTGTCAATTTTGGTTGGGTACTTGTCTGGTTTTGGAATCAGGGTAATGCTAGCTTCCCAGAATGACTTTGGGAGTTCTACTTTCCTTTTAGTTTCATTAAAGAGCTGGAGGAGTATTGGAGTTAATTCTTCCCCAAAGTTCTTATAGAATTCATCAATGAATCCACATGGACCTGGGTTTTTCTTAGTTTATAGGTATTTTTTAACTTTGGTTTTTGGTTGTTTGGTTTCTGCTTCAATTTCATTGCCTATTGTTGGATTAATTCTGTGTTTTTATATCTTCTTGGCTTATTTTAATGAGTCATATGTATCTAGGAATCTATCCATTTCTTCTGAATTCTCCAATTTAATTGCATACAGATTTACTAACTTGTTGCTAATAATCTTTTGTGTTTTGGCAATATCTGTTGTGATTTCACTTTTTTTTTTTAACCAGGAATTGAACTTTTTTAACCAGGAATTGATCTTGTGCTTGCCAGGCAGGTGCTGTGTCACTGAGCTATATCTTGGTCACTTTTGCACTTCTAATTGCAGCTTCCTACTATAGCTCTGGGTTTGGATTGTGCTTGTTTTTCTGGAAATTTTTATCAAACTGATTTTACGACAACATTCTTTACTTTTATGGCCAATCATATATGCACAGTTAAAAATATTCAAGAACTTTACAACTTTTCTAAAGGCTTCTCATAATTGTTTAATACATATATTTCTCTATTTGATGTGCTTCTAGGATCACTATCTCTACTAAACTTTTGTCTTTCCACTGTTACCTAGTACCCCTTTATCATGTACACTAGTTTTAAAAGCTTCCTATAATTTGAGTGATTCTCTAACTTCATTCTCTTCTTCACCATGAACTTTCTCCATCTTTTACAAGATTTGGAATTTGTAACAGATTTGCCTACTTTGCATTGTCTTGTCAGATATTTATTGTATCTCACAGTTGTTCATTAGAAAAATGGTCCAAAAAGGGCTTCTTGAGATGGGTGAGGCAGAAGTGATGGGGTGATGATGGATGTTCATGGCAAATGTATTTGTGTAATCATAACTTTTATCATGCAGCTTTGCACGACAGAGATTCAAGTGACAATTATTTGGATAACCATTGTCATTCTATTTATTAAGATGGCTCTTTTATTTTTAGCTCTTTTATTTATTTGCCCTTACTCTTCCCTTTTTTCTTTCCTTTCTTGATCTTTCAGGAAGACATCCAGCAACACCAGCCTCCAGGCTACGCCTTAACACTGCCACTCAAAATAATTCCCAGGAGTTTACACAAGGCGCTGCCAATTCTCTGGAGCAGGAGGCCAAACAACAGCAAATCGAGGCAAAGTGTAACAGGAGTCATTCCTTCAGCACTGCCCTCCCCCTCCGCCTCCCTTTGCCCTCCCACCTCTCCCTAATCCTTTTGCTGAAGAGAAATTCCCACCTAGATTGTTAAGATTTTAACTTGTAAAATAATATTAATCTTTTAGATTTACACAGAACCCAGGACCTTTATAATGTTCTTCTTTAGTCTTTAGTTCTAAAAAGAACTACAGGAGCAATCCTTTGGAAGGCTGAGGTCCATTGTGATGCTCAGGAGAAGAAAAAGGAGATAGATGCCCAGGATGAGGAAGACAGCTTGGCACAGTGCCCCTGCCTCTTCTTCCTGAGCCATTTCCCTACCTGCAAAAGCCCTTTGTGCCACCTGAATTCCACAAGATGGGACTTTGCTGTGATAGTTCGCTGTCTTTCACAATTGCTGGCACTTGATTAAGCTTCATTCCTTCCTACTAACTCTGGCCCCTTGAGTATTGGCCTTTGAGCAGTGAGCAACCCAGATCTTTAATTCCAGTAACAAAAACTTTGCTGAGAAGTAGTGTTCATTTGCTTTGATATTCACAGAACTGGAAAATATGATGAGGATGAGGATCAATATCTTTAGCAAGTAGGAAACAATCAGTATAATCAGAAACTACTGCCAGCTATGGTGGTATAAACCTGTAATAAACACTACTCAGACCAGCCTAGATAACATAAGCAAGACCCTTTCTCTGAGAGGGAGGGAGGGAGGCAAAAAGAAACAGAGAGAGAGAGAGACAGAGAGAGAGAAGAGAGAGAGATACACACACACAGAGAATGAGTGAAGAGTAGATTATTATCTATATTTTATTCTGATTCTCCTAAAAGAAACTACTACTTTTATTTGTCACACTCCTACTGCCCACTCTAAGTGAGTCTAGTTTATCTGTGGGCCCACCAAAGATAACCGTTTCAGTTGAGATCATGAAGTGTTCCAGTCACTCCTAATCACAGCTGAGAAAAATTACCAGAAGGTTTCACTGGCTTCAGAGGGCACTTCCTGGTTAAAAGGTAAGAGGAGGGCACGTTCAGCTTCCGTAGTTCCTGGTCCAGCACCCACAGGTCTATTCCTCCCTCTCCAGATCACCAGGGTTGTCAAGGGCGCTCAAGGAAGTTGAGGAAAAGATTGTCCTCGGGGACAGGCCTGTAGCTGCGTAGCAAGACTGCCTCTTCATGGCAGGGGGAGATTTTATAATTTCTTGTCTAAGCCCAGGCAGTTTTGAGAGTGAAAGTGTTTTTTAACAGAGTACTACTATGCCATAAAGAAAGATGATCGTGAGTCATTTCTAGAAAAATGGATGCACCTCGAAATCACAATTTTAAGTGAAATAAATCAGACACGCAAGCTTAAATGTTGCATTGTTTCTCTATATGAAAAACTCAAAGTATAAATAAAGAGCAAAATAAAAGATAATAGGATGAAGGGAAATAGATCTTTCTCAAAGGGAAAAGAGATCAACATATGGAAGAGGAGAGAGAGAAGGAAAGGAAAAAAGACGAAAAAAGAAGATGTGTTGTGTACATGTACCAACTCCACAGAAGGAATGTAAACTTTATGTACTGCAAACATGTATCAAAAAACATAAAAAAGAATGAAGAAAGGAGATCAAGAGATGGATGGAGCAGGAAGGGCAGAAAGGGAAAGGGAATGAATAGGGAAAATAAGATGTATTATGTACATTTACCATCGCCCCAGAAGAAAAGTAAACATCGTACTACAAGCATATACTAATAACGAAAATGATCAGAAAAAATTTCAAAAAAGAAAAGGAAGTAGGTATGTTTCATAAGCTCGCCACGACAACAGACACAAATGCAAGCTGTCAGGTGCACACGGGATGTGTACTCATCCTGCTCAAAGCTGACCGTCCCTGCCTCTGGGGCTCTTCCAGTTGGGATCTCCAGCCCATCTACGCACACCCCTTACCTGCCCTGGCACCTGCAGATTCTTCTCCATGGGTTTGCAGACTTGCACAATTCTAGGAGCCTGCCCAGACCCACAAGAATCACATGCACTTCTCTGCTTGGGGAAAGTGGATTGGGGCACAAACCCATAACATTTTTCATTTAAAAGAAATTTCTCCAATTTCTGACACTGTTTTGACCTCTGAATCTCCAGCCCATTGTTGTAAAATCAGCCCTGAAACTTATCCTTTGCATATCCTGCTTCTGTGATAAGCATCTCACTATGAAAAATGAAGTTTCAACTTGAGCTAAAACTATAACACAGAGAGCCAATTTTACTATCCTTTTATGACAAAAAAAAATCATGCTAACAATCGCAATTGTTCTCCCTTCTTGTTACAATAAAATAAGGATCATACTTAGAGTTATGAGGTTACCTCATCTAAACCTTTCAACAACCCCATGAGTTTCTACATTTTTAAGATGCAACTGAGGTTTGGAGAGATCAAGCAGTTTATACAAATCACCCAGTTGTTAAAAGAGCAAGTAGAGATTCACATTCATATTTTTTTCTCATCATATGGAGTTTAGAATTCAGAACTATATTACTAGTCGTGGTAGCTACTGGGGCAATTAATTGTACCCCACCACCCTATAGGTTTAGAGTCAGTTGAAGATCAGAACATGAGCGCTACCGCAAAAAGAAGCTGGGTTAGAGTAAAGATGGACTCACAAGACACAAGGCTTCCCACCTTTCCCCTCTGAGTTTGCCTCACACTCCCTCCACCAAACTCCTACCAATCTGAAGCTCTAGAATGGAACAGAAACTGATATAAGGGAATGAAACCTCCAATCTGCTAGATGTCCAGTAGGAGCTTGTGTTCTCTAAAATCAAAGAGTGAATTTTAGGAACGATGGAGGTTAAAAGCAGAATGTCTTTAACTGAGAGAAAGCAAGCTTCTGTCTGAGAGAGAGACAGAAGGGGTCCTGAGTGGGTTGCCAAGGACTCTGTGTTTTCTAGGGACTTTATTTATAGAGTAAAACCATGAGGTAAGACCAGTCCAAGATGGTAAAACCTGGGAACTCGCAAGGTGGGCATGAGGTGGGACTGAACTGTGGTAAACCAATAAGATTGCTCAGGTAAAATTGACCAAATCAGGGACAAATGGGGAAGTGAGTCACATAACAAGCGGGCAGTCTTACAGAGCAGTGACTGTTTCTGTAGGGGTTGGGGTGATGGCTCCTTAAGATGATCTACATCTATCTAGAATATCAATCCCTATGTTTATACTTAAGGTGTGGTTGCATTTGTTTTGCTTTTGTCTTGAAATCTGGCCCACAATGGGAGGTGTCTGTCTCCTCCAAGGTCACATGACATCTGGTCCTCTGTGCTTGCTTCTTCAAGGGCCTAGCCTTGTCTGATTGCCTATAATATTTTTATCTAACTCAGTTGCCTATAATAAAACTGCCCCGGGGCACTCAGCAAAGGGAGAAGGGCGCAATTCCCTCGGAATGAGGGCAGATCCAAGGCAGAAGGGTGCTCGGGGTCCCTCTGACCGGAGTCCCGCTCTAGGCCAGCCAGCTCACCATGTGCACCTGCTGGAAGGACAGAGGAAAGGGCTGGGAGACACATGGAATTCCCGGGTGGTGGCAAGCTGCTGAAGCTGAGATAGGAGAGAAGAAATAGACAGGAGATGAGAAAAATAATTTTAAAATTGCACTTGAAAGGAAATTGCAGCTTCAGGACACAAAATTATCCAAGGTTACAATGCTTTCTTTTTTCTTAGCCCTTCTAGGCTACTCACTCCTAGATTCCCAAATCTTGATAATAGGGTAAGTCTGAAAATCGGGCCCATGACTTTCGTCTGTGAATTGAGCCTGGTTTTTTGATACAATACTATAGATTTATAAATCCCACCCCGAGATCACATAAATACTCCCAGGCCCAGGCCATAATGTGCCCCACACTTCCAGCGCCTCTGTTCCTTTCTGAATGTGGTATTTTTTTGAATCTGCTTAATAAATCTGCCTGTGCCTTTCATGGACGCGTCTTCAAATCCTACTCTGTGATGCAATTGTACAAACTAGGAAGGTGGAGTTTGGGGGGACCCCCTCAGACCCTGCTTAGGGACAAGGGCAGACAAAGAAGAAGCCTAGAGGAGTGGCCAGTAGCTTTGGATGAGGGAGGAACTTGGAATTCCTACCTGTGCCCTTGACCCCAGGGGCCAGACCACAAGTGGCAAGTTGTCTGGAGGAGAGGAGTCCTGTCAGCACAGGGAACCTGAGGTCTTTCCTTTGCTCATCTGGCACACAGGGTAGTTCAGCAGCCAGCACACAATGCTTCCTGTTTTCTCCTGTATCTTGCTTCTTGGGTAGAGAATGCTTTGGGGGTCTGGGAATTTAGCTCAGTGGCATAAGCGCCTGCCTGGCAAGTGTGAAGTCTTGAGTTTGATCCTTGGTACAAAAAGAAAAGAAGAAGAAGAAGAAGAAGAAGGAGGA
>PVJX010029803.1:6279-22708 GCA_004027295.1 Dolichotis patagonum | reverse complement strand
GGTGTCTCAGCAGTATATAACAACATTAGTAAAAACAAAGCATTAGAGACATTATAAGACTTCAAAAGCAAGTAATAATCAAACCAGAGTGGGTATCTTAGTGAATCTTGTCATCTTCAGTGTAGTTGCCTATACTCTTAGACTTGATGCTATCTATCACAACAGATTTAAATAAAATCAGTCAATACAAAGTAGCAATATAGAGCAGCTCAATGGACCCTATCTCCTGATCTACTCTTCCTGTGTTTCTCTCTGTTAGTATTTCAAGGCCCTCTATACTAGAGATTATAGCCAATCTTCTCTGCCTCATTTCTGCTATTCTATTTTCATGCCATTGATAGTCTATTTTTCTCTTCCACTTCACTGTCTACCTCATTCACTGAGGCCTCTCTGCCACTGTTCCTGAAATGCTCGTATTCTTGTTCTCTCTCCCTAGAATGTCCTTCAGTATTTTTTGTAGGGTTGGACTGGTGGTCACAAATTCTCCTAGCTCCTCTTTGTCATGGAAGCATCTTTTTCTCCATTAATTTCTAGAGAGAGTTTTGCAGGATACACCAATCTGGGCTGGAGATTGTTCTCCTTCAGTGCTTGAATTACATTACTCCAAGCACTTCTTGACCTGATGGTCTGTATCGAGAAGTCTGCCGTGATTTTGATGAGTTTTCCTTTATAGGTGATCTGTTTCTTTTCTCTGATGGCTTTTACTATTCTGTTCTTATATTGAATTTCTGGGATCTTGATTATTATGTGTCTGGGTGTAGCTCTGTTTGGGTTGTAGGTGGCTAGAGTTCTGTATGCTTCATACTTCTGCATATCATTTCTTTTTTCTATGCTTGGGAAATTTTCTTTAATAATTGCTGTGAATAGCCTTTGTAATTCCTCTGATTTGATTCCTGCTTCTTCATTCACATACTTTATTCTTAAGTTATAGATCCTCTTATCATCTTCCAGTCTTTGTATCTTTACTGCCTGCTCCCTTGTTATTTTTAAGAGATCTTCCCTTTCATGACCCCACATTGCAAGCCTGTGTTCAATTTTTGATAGTCTGTCTTTCGTTTCTTTCAAGCAGTTTTGCCAGCTTTCCATGGAGTCTTTAGTTTCCTGATCATCTCTTTGAATCTGTTTCATGAATTCTAGGTTTTTCCTGAATCCTTCCTTAAATTTTTCTCTCCATTTGTGTTCCTCCATTCTTCTGTCTGTGTCTTCTTGAGAATTGCCCAGCCCTTCTTTTATTAATCTACTTATCTCTTATTTAATTTGAATTAATATTTCAGTTTTGGTCCCGCTTATGAGGTCCTGAAGATATCTCTTTATGTGCACTAACACTGTGTTTGATGTTGCATTTTTGCTGCCCTCAGTCTCTTTTGTATTTACCTCTCCTGGTCAATGTTCTCAGGGTTGGGGGCTGGGAGTGTTTTCTTATTTCTCCCTTTCGTCATGTTTTTGGTTCCTTCCATACAAGTGTACAGTGTAATTCCCAGACCCTTTTCTTGTTGTTTAAGTCTCCTCTAGAGGGCGCAGGCTAGGAGTTTTAGCCCTCTTCAATAGGTTATCAGAAATTAGAGTTCACCCACGGGCAGTATACGCTAGCTCTTCCCTTCTGGGCCAGTCAACCTTTGCAGGCCTTCACTGCATCAGTGTGCACTGATCTCAGGGAAGTAACTGGGTCCCCGCCAGGGGCGTGGCCTAATCCAAGCAGATTTCACCAATCCGCTCGGCTAGGGGAGTAACCAGCTGAAACCACTTCCTTATGGAGTTAGGGCTGTCCTGCCCAAATCCAACATGTCATCCAGTCGGTTTCCCCTTCCCTGTGGGAGGGTCTTATTCCCATCACTCACCATGTCCCCGAGACCTGCTGGACTGCCCGACCTCCAACTTCAGCGTGGCTGCGGTGGGAATTCACGGTGCCTCTGGGTGGGTCGTGTGCAGTGCTGGTCCCGGCGAGCTGCATGCAGGGCTGTTTATCTCCGCGCTCCGGCGGCTCAAGCCAGTCGCTTTGGCTCGGATCGCTTGTTCAGGTTGGGCGGAATTCAGGCGTCTCGAGGAGGGTGCCGTGCTTGCTGATCTTATCTTCACTAATAGTAGCCCCAGGACCTCATATTCGAGCGGTTTTTGCACTTTATTCCTTTCTGGGTTGTGAGAGTCTATCTCTCTCTGTTTGGGTTTCTCCAGGGTGTTTTATTCTGGCATTTGAGCTGTCTCTCTCAGAGAGGGTCTCTCTCCTGCTTCCTACCAGTCTGCCATATTGTCTCCTCCCAGCAGTTTCCACATTTTCTTACATTTGTCTGAATCAGTTGGAGCTATGAAAAGAAATGCAATTAAAAGATATTGTTGAAAAAATCTCCAAAGTTTCGTTTAGTCTGAAAAGTAAATTGCAAAAGCTAAAGTATTTTGAAATCAACCTGAATTATTATGTTACTAAAGTCCCACATTTCAATATTTCCCAACAATTAAGAGTTTAGTCATTAGTTACAAAAATAGCCTGAGAAGTGGAAATGAGCAAGAGCCCAAAACGTAGTTTCAGATAGTAATACCAATATAGCAAAATAATGTGATGAAACACCCACTACAATTAAATTTTCTTTAGGGCTAGGTATTAAGTTGAATTATTTTATAGTGCTATACTTCTTTGCAAAGTAAGCAAACACACACAAAAATAGTTCTCACGGTGCTACTGGAAAATCTACTTTTGAAAGGTAATTTTACACTTCTTAGGTAACAGGAATAGTCTGGCGCCACCTTGTGGCTGTCAACTGCAATATGACGTGGTTTTAAAAACTTTTAGAATGGTTTATAGCTGTGAAATCGTTTTTTTTTTCTTTCAGAAAGCTAACTTTTTAAACATGAGAAATACATTTATGTGACACAATACCAAAAATATTTGTAAAGGATATTTTTATTTTGGTACTGGGAATTGAACTCAGGACCTCACACTTGCCAGGCAGGCGCTGTGCCGCGGAGCTAAATCTCTATTCTAAGGGTATTAATGATAATAACGACGGCAATAATAATTTTCTCAGTGTCCTTTGTGTGTTACATACTGAGCTGTGACTATTGCAAACGTTTACTTACTGGATGAAGAGTACGGGAAAGTCTGAGGGAAGCCAATGCAGATCGTTTCTGTTTATTGCCCCCTGTCAGGTAGATTTAATGAGGGATGGAGTGGGATTTGAAAGTCGGATCTAAATCCATAAAGTTAGTAGCTACTGTCATTTTAAAAGTCCTACTCCATAGTAAGTCTCATATGAAATATAGCATCCACCAAAAAATGCATACACACTTCAGGAAAAGAAAAATAGCATGATTTTTAGAAACAGGAGGTGTTACCCTTATAGGAGGACCCTAGAGCAAGTCATATTAATAGCAGAAAACCCACCACACTGCCGGCCCTTGGAGAAGAAACTGGAAACGCGTTTGCAACACTCTCAGTGACCAATGCTACCTAAGTAGCAATTTGCTGTTCTAATAAATGTCTGGAAGCCAAAGCCCACCGCCTTGAGCACGTCTTGTAACTGGAGAACCTTAAGGTAACTAGTGTTAATCTTGTGATATCTCAATAAACTTAGTATTAAGGTGTTTATACAAGTTTTTCTTTTCCTGAAGTGTATATAGTATTTTGCAGACTATATATTTGTTTCTAATCATGATAACATTCTTAGATAAATATTATTTATATATTATATAAAAGAAGAGAGGTAGAAAGGATGTATATAAACTGTCCAAAGTTACTTAGTTGTAATGAACAAGGCTGGAATTTGAAACTAGAAGTATCTAATCCTAAAGTCCATACTCTCATTTACACTCTGCTAATATCCTACTCTGCTAACTGCTTTAGTTAGCAGTGATATATTCATTGATTCATTCATTCACCCACTTGGGGTAAGATACACCCACCCAGAGGTACCATGCAGAGGGCCTTGAGGGAGGAGAAAGGTAGCTATTAAGATATTAAGGCTGGGTTTGAGGCTCAAGAATCCATTCAAGAGGGTCTGGGAAGAATTTTATGACAGTCTGGTGTATTTATGTAAAATCAATTTAAAGTAATTATGAAAGAAGGCTTGTAAAACCTGAGCTAGATCTATAACACTGGTTGTTATAAAGGTGCCTTGGCCTGTGCTCCTCTCTCTCTCTCTCTCTCTCTTTCCCTCTCTCTCACTTTCTCAGGCTGTGTACACACACACACACACACACACACACACACACACACATACATCCTAGGTCTAGGTGCCTTTTTGCTTTTGCTAGAGGAATACTCTTCCTCATCCTTAGGTAATTCTTAGTTTCATTCTGACAATCAACTTAGACATCCGTTTCCTGAGAAGATTCTTTCCTAGCGTCTAACCCCAGGCCAAGTGCCCTGTAGCTTCTAGAACACTCTGCCCTCCGCTTTGCATAGCACACAGCACAATTCAATGTGGGGATCTTTTTTGGGCCCCTTATTACACTCCCTGCCCCAGGTCTAGTTACTTTGTTATCAGACTGCTAACATGCAATCAAATCTTGTTACAGATGAATTAATATCCCTGCCCCCCCAATCACAGCCTTAATCATGAAAACAAAAACAAAAGCTAGTACAGCTACCCGATAAAAGCTTGAATAGGGTAAAGGGGCAAAGGAACAACTGCATCTAGGAAACAAGGGTGTTGAAAATGTTTCCTTATGAAGATAACGTTTGATCTGTGGGATGGTAAATGAAGGATGAAGAGCTCAGCCTTTTTTTAAAGTACCAGGAATCGAACTCAGGGCCTGGAATCTGCCAGGAAGACATTTATGCATGTGAAAAATAAACTGCATGGGGAGTTTGTTAAAAATACAGATTTATGGGCCAAATACACAGGGATTAGATTTTAGTAGAACCCGAAAATGAGTATTTCTCAAAGGTTCCTCTGTCATTCCAGAGTGTGAGTTCTCCAGGTTGTTTTGAGGAAACCAAACATATGAGAATCATGGTATGTCTGAGGACAGGTAAGGAATCCATTGTGGCTCCAAATGCAGACTTAGGAGAAACTGGAAAGGAATGGCTCAGAAGTCAGCTGAGAACAGATTACAAAGAGCCTTGCTGGTTTCACAAAGAAATTTAACATTTATTCTCCACTACTGTGGAGCTATTAAAAACTTATAAAGAGGGCAGCAATTTACCTTCTCTGTAAAGTGTAGAAATCCCAGGAGAGATTGAAGATGAAGTACCCACTGACTTCTTCCCTCATGCATTGCCTCGCTAAGTGTAAGGTGTTTGTCAGGCCTCTGCAAGTTCCCAGGCAAAATCTTAGGCTCCGTTAACATTCCATGATGACCATATCTCGTTTCATTTCCATACAGTGATGATATCAGATGATGCACTCTTATCTCTGTCATCTTGTTTGCTCTCTCACCAGTAGCTGTAAGATTTTAGTCACTGTTTTCTTCTGTGATTTTGCTTCTGTCTATCATGCCAGGTAGCCTATCAAGGCAGCCAAATCAGTGGAAAATAGCATGAATTCTAATTCCAGAACATCTGGATCTAAATCCTAACTGTGCCACTGACTACCTGTGTGCCTTTAGGCAATTCATACATCTCTTGTGCCTCAGTTTCCTTATCTTTAAATCGGGTGTTTGCATGCAGAGACATTGAGGGTTAACTAGATTAACACTACAAATGTGAAATGTTAGAATGTGTGTGCACAGAGTGCGGACCCCATGAGTTTCATTGTCTTTCTTGTTGCATTATGTCAGAAGCTTATCCTAATCTGTGGGGCTCTGTTTTACTGAGGAGCTTGCAGTGATTTCCTACGGCTGCTTGACCCAGTCTCCAGTCACTTCCAACATGTGAGAAATATGTTGTGATGGCATCTTGACAGTCTTTTTGAAGGTTCATTTTGCTATAGGACTGTTACAGATGGAGACTCTTAGGGTCATGACAGACATCACAGCATAGATCCCCACGTGGAGCCCATGGTCCATCTTGACCTTATTTACCTTCCTGCATCATTATTTAAGCTGGCAGGACCCTGGAGCCTGTTAGGTAATGGAGTTTTAGAATCTTATTTTCTATATCTGAAGACTCCAAACATTTATCATAAGTACCCTTCATTAACTGTGAGATGATGGGAAATTTATAGAAATAAGGCATTTAGGAATCTGGGATTTTAAGAGGTTGAGCATGATAGAGTCTAAATGTAATGGATTTGAGGCTGTCTTCCAAAACCATTCTTTGTGTATTCTGTCCACTCTGTCTGCAATGATCTTTCAGCAATTAGAAGAGAACAAGAGCATAATTCTTTTGCTGATGCAAGGTCTTATCTTTTGCATGCTAAATACACACATTAAATATATTACTAATATATAATTTACTAATATACTACTTCATGATCAAGAAGTATGCAATAACCTTCTAGAGTTCTCCAGGTAACAAAGAATTAAGACTGATGTGTTTGTTCTACTCCACATGCCCTTAGTACAAAAAGGTAGTGTTAGGTTCTGGGCACATCCCTCATAGAGTCCTGTGGGCCAGAAGCAGCAAATACTCTGAACCTCTCCCTTAGGATTTGTTTGTCTCTTGCCTCCTCACAGCACCTATATATATAAACCCACGTATCTAGAGTTGCATCTGCTACCTTTGCTGGGTAGGTAGGACTCACTGGGACCCTACTTGGAGACATGTTTGATTTGGTTGCCTTTGAAATGTTGATGTCACGGTCTTGGGTGGAGTATGTTATTTTATATCTAGTCACACTTTGTAAACTGGGGAGATGTTTCCTAGTCCACCATCAGACACTGAGCGCTCATCAGTTTTCTTATTGCTAAGAGTCTTTTAGGTTCATAATCTACATGCATAGTCCAGGGCTGATTTTCTGATTTTTAAGTGTCACAGCAAAGATACACAGTGACCAGAAGACAACCTATGCTCAGTCTTTTTTCAACTCAGTTTTGTGAAAAGCGAAATGGGTGTTTTTGCTCCCTTATGACCAAAATAAAAAAGAGCAACTGAGGCTCCTGCATACACGTTAAGAAATGGGAATGGGGAAGCTCCACCAATTTCAGCTCTGGGAAGTTAATTCACTTTCTTAGCCCCATTCTCTTCAGTTCTGGAGACAGAGTCTCAGCAGCTTTTACCAAATTTCCTTGATAAAAGGTTGCTTTATGAATGATAGGGTCTTTTGTTCCCTAACTGAACAAACTTCAGAGAAATTAGGTCTCAAGATTCTTCCCTTGAGAAGAATAGAATCAAACTTAGAGTCCCAAGCTTTCTGTTCACATAGACAGACTCACCTAAAGAAATCCATCACATACTGATGGATGATGGGCAAGATGTTTAGATGGAGGACATCTGGTTCTATTATAATAGAACCTCTATTACTTAAAGGTTTGCTGATTTCTATAAACTTTTGTCAGGCATCAGTGGACGAAACTTTGTCCTAACTCCCCCAGCCATGAGGATTTAATGTTGGAAGGGATGAGGGTGGGGCTTTCCTTAAATCTAGCCCCAGATGATTGGCTTCCCCTTAGGAGCCTAAGGCACCATGATTTTGAATCATACTGCTTATTCAACGTGTAATGATTCGCTTAGCACTTATATTTGCCACCTTTCTGTTGCTGGGACAAAATACTCTAGATACACAACTTATAGAAGAAGGTTTATTTTGGCTCACAATTTTGTAGGATTCAGTCCTTGGCCTGCTGGCTCCATGGCAGATATGGCATGGGAGACAGGGCATGGCAGAGGAAAGTTATTCAACTCAGGGCATCTATCAGCAGGGAGCAAGCAAAGAGCTGAGAGAAGGGGCCAGAGGCCAGATATAACTGCTAAGCTCACATCTCCATGGCCCACCCAGATTAACCCAGAAGTGTGTTTTACTAATGAGTGTATGGTGAAGGCTTAAATAAATAAGTGGTGTGATTTTAGGGATTCAGGTGGACCAAAACCCTTTAGCAGAGTTCAAGACTCTGGGGGCTGAGACAGGCGTGTTTCTGGGCAGCCCATATTTATTTAGTTTTCAAACAAGAAAAGAATTAGAGTAGAAAATGCAGGAAACTGAGCAGGACCCTGGGAGAGGTTCAAGGACTTTTCTAAGTACCTGACTACGTTAATTTAGGAGAACTACCTTATGTTAATTTAGAAATCTCTTATGCTAATTTAGGAGAAGTATTTTAGGAATAAGTCTCCAGGTTGATTTTCACTAGACTGAAATGCCTGCAGCTACAATCTCTATCTTGTTAATCGGAGTTGGAGCCAGGTGTCCTCAGCTGTGGCCCTATCCTGCCCTTTGAGGTGCCTCTTTATTCTCGGGTCAGCCATGCCCTCATGCACTGCCCATGCCACATCCTTGCACATGAGTTCACTTTCCAGGTTCAGCGGCTCCCAGCCATGTATCATTCTCTAGGTGGCTTTCCTCAGCATGTCTGTAGAAAGGCTCATCTCCAAACTGGCCCCACGGTTCAACCCTGCTGCTGATTGAACGCTGTCTCTAGTGCAGCCCTGGACACTACTCCCATGTCCCTCTCCCCTTGGACAGTGTCTTACACAAATTTACCATCGTGCTCTGTCTACTTATCACAGCATATTCAACTGTGTTTAGCCATTCCACTTAAAATTTGCATTACCTCTAATATAACTGCTTTACTCAGATAAAGCGCAGTATCAAAAACAACAAGTCCATCTAATAACTTTTCAAAATGTAAACTCTAGTATGAATTGCCTACACCTCATTGCTTGAAAAGTTTTCTTTCCCTATCACTGGGTGACATTTTAAAATAACTCCTTTGCATTGCTTAAGAACTCCATTTTAAAGCCCTTCTTCATTTAATGCAAGCAGAGACATAACATTCTACACCAAGAAGTTATCTGTCACACATGGCAGTAAGTCTGGGTGTCATTTTCAACTCAGCTGGTGTCCTCCTTCTGCAGAAATATTTAGCAGCTAGCTAAATGAAACGTGTTGTATTCCAGAAATGAAGCATTCATTTCCTCCTCTGACTAAGCAGTTCACAGCTTGGTTATACTATATCACTTGCTCCGTCCTTCGTTCGTATCAGTGTGGGGTTTTTTTTTTTTTTTTATTTCTTGCTTCTTCATGCATGTACAGCTAATAGAAAACCTAACTAAAATAGGTTAAGCAATGAAAATGACTTGCTAATTCATATAAAATAAAAAAAAATTTCAAGTCCTAAATTCTTGAACCATTATCAAAATCTGGGCTTTTGCTGCTTCTTTATCCTAAAGTGTTAGCAATAGCTTTTAAACACTGCCAGTGGCCACTCACACCCAGCAGTGAAGTAGAATTCCCCTATGGATTTCTGGTAGCAGGAAATAAATTGTTTCCCTAAGGTCACCAACACACATTTTCACATGTCTGAATGTCCAACTGGGTCACATGTCCTTCTCCAGGCAACTCAAAATTTGTCCAATAAATGACATACGTTGACTAGCTTTGTAACAAGACAAAATAACCAGAAAACTAGTTTAAATATAGACTTAAATTTTATTTGCAATTTGAGAATTGGGCAATTAAGTGTATGTTCCAGTAAGCTGAGTAGATGGGGTTGACTTCATAGGAGGGAAAAGACAGAAGGAAACAGAAACAGGAAACCAAAAAAAAAAAAAAGATATTAGTAATTTTAAAGTTATTCCTTATCAGGTCAAAGTACAGGGGACTTCCTTACAAGGCCACTCAAGTATATTGAACCTCTTATGATTGGTTGCTGTCAATCTGTTTTGGAAAGCTGGCCCATTTTATGAAAGTTTAGTTTGACTGTGTGGCATTTCACAGATTACTCCGTTCTGCCTTGGTCTGGCCTCCTGGGGCTTAGTGCAGAAGCTCAGTCCAAAGCAAGGACCTTTCATCTACTTAAAAAATAAAAACAGGTTACAATGATGCAGGTATCTATATGGAGATCGGTTAGAATTAGCTTTTGTCAACCCAGAGGCTGTATGGAGGAAAGCTGACCGGGAGGAAGGCTTGTGTTCATCAAGCTTCTCTATGATTATCCCATTTCCGTTACTGATCTTATCCCATTCGTACTCAAGGAAGCCTGTGAAATATGATTTACCAACTTCTGCTTCTGTTTCAAACATAACTGCTATATTTCCAATGTTCTTTGCACTATTGTTTACAAATAGAGCCCTCGCAGACTCTTACTGGGTGCTTTCTGAACCATTCTTTCATGTAAAAAGTGGGGTTCTGATCCAAATGCATTTCGTGTTTATGTATTAGAATTCATAAAATGGCTGTGCAGAAAGTGTCGTCAATTTCCTTACTGCAAAAGGGGAAACCAAGGTAAATTAATTTTCTCAGTGTCACACATAATAATTGATGAACCTGAGATTTAAACTCAAATCACCTCTTTCTAAAGCCTGAAGTTTCAGGCATCACACTGTGCCAGTGACCTTCCCCCTAATGAGCATCTGGGCCCAGAACAGCAATATGGGCTATTTTAGTTTTATTCAGAAAAAGTAAGAGAGCAAAAAGTTATAAATAGCTTCTTGGGACAAATAGTTAAGAAATAACCAGAGAAAGTAGAAGTTTTTTGCTCTTTCTCGCCACTTAATCTGTTCCGTCTGAGTGAGTTATCTTTGGCCTGAAAGAGTAGCCCAGATTTTGGAAAAAGGAATAGATCTTGAAGATGGATGAAGACATTATGAATCGACACTCAGCGAATTCCATGAGTCCAGATCCTCTTTCCCAGACCAGTTAAATTCTGGGAATTGAAAGAAGAGGTGGTTGATTCTCTCCGCTGAAACCATTACTATGACTTATGACAGCAGAAACTGCTCTTCAAGACCAGGGACTGGCAAAGGCAGTTTAAAAACAGCAGTTAAATAAAAGAACCAAACCCCAAAGAGGTTGCTGTGGACCGTGGGCAAGCTCCAAAGTAGGTTAGCAAAAGCATAATATATCAGTACTTAGAAAAGGAAAATTGTTCTTTCAAACAAATATGGTAGACTGAAGGTTAAGTGTTTATTTCTATTTCTTAAGAGTCAAAAATTACAACTGATGATTTAAAAAATGCATAAACTGGAGTCGATTGTAGCAGATAAAAGATCTACATTCTTAAGCTAAAAATGTAATGAAGGCTGGTGATTTAAAAAATGCATAAACTGGAGTCGATTGTAGCAGATAAAAGATCTACATTCTTAAGCTAAAAATGTAATGAAGGTATTATTACTAGCATAGAAGAGTGTGCAAGGCGAAGCCTAAACTTGTACTAAAGTGGGAAGGTTAGTGAGATGTATCTGTCCGACATAAATAAGAAAAAATTGAGGGGAAAGTGGTGGTGTGAGGTCGTTTCCATGCACATAGGGAAACTACGTACAAATCTTGAGGGCTCCTTTCTCCTGCCTGGGTCGTACACCCTCGCATCCAGTCATGAATAACCCTAACCTCCACTGTCTATGGTGCTGGAGCACCCTTCTCAGGGATAAATGACCTACGTAAAAGAAAAACCCAACCATGATGATGGTCAGTGGTCTCAGAACAGAACAGCTGGTTTGCTGGCTGATAAGCCAGTAGCAAGCCTGGCAACTGGTGATACCCAGTGCCAGCACAGAGCTTTCAAAGCATTTTTTAGTACGCATTTATTAAGCAAGTCACCATTTGATGTCCTGGGAATTTATATTATCTGGCTTCAAAGAGTTCTCTTTGAAAGCTAGAATGTTATGACTACAAAAACCAAAAATTTAATTTCCAAAGAAATTACCACAAATTTTTGCTCCTTATAAAATGGGACTGAATCATGAATAACATTGGCATAAATTTTATAAGGGAAATATTAAAGAAAATATTCAGACATTTCCTCCAAATATCTATTGTTTTTATTCTCCAGTAATTTGGATCTTTTTCTTTTCTTCATCTTTGCATTCTGTTTATTTCCTTCAAATTCAGAGACCATGTGATTTTGTTCTCTGTATCTGATGCATATTACGTATAACTGTGATTCTTTCTCCTTGACAAATCATACATTATACTTCAGTAATTAGCTATTCCTTGTGTTTTGGGTTGGAAACTTGAGTCTTAAAACTAAACATTGTGTCATAACCTTAGATATAATTTTATTACTCAATTCTAAAATTTGAGCAAACTCATATGCAGTTTCTAATTTGAGTTCTTTGAGAAATCACCATACAGATTTTCATAATGGTTACCTGAGTTTCCATTCCCACCAACAGTAAAGGAAAGTTCTTTCTGCATCACAGCCTTGCCAGTATTTGTTGTTTGATTTCTTAATGACTGTCATTCTTTCTCAAGTATGCTAGAATCTTAGCATTGCTTTAATTTGCATTTTTCTGATGGCCAGATATATTGAGCACTTTTTATATATTTGTTGGCCATTTGTATTTCTTCTTCTGTGAGGTCTCTGTTTAACCAGATATCTTCGTCAAAGAGCATGAGATGTCATATTACAGATAACCACGCATACCTACATTTGCGGCAGCATAACCTGTTATTGGGGACCTAGCAAGGAGCCCTGATTGTCTATGTTAAGGATACAGTGAGAAAATAAAAAAACAGAGACAAGATTAGTAACACATGAGTGGCTGGGAAGTCATTGTCTCCAGATGGGCCCACTCCTGACACACCAAAACTGCCACTATTTATTAGGTGTATACAGTGAGAGGTGGGGCTAGCCAAAGATTCCAGTTTGGCAGAAGACTCAAGAAGTTTGTGACTCAATGGACAAATATAATCCTGGGATGCCTCAAGAGGGCGTCGATGTTATTGTGCTAAGAAGGGTCTTGTTCTGGAGTATAATCCTGGACTGACTCAAGAGGGCATGGATGGTTTTATGTTAAAAAGAGTCAACAGGAAATCTCAAATGGGTGGCATTGATAATCCCAATCCTCCATTTTATCTCTTAGGGAAGTATGCAAAATTAGTCATTGTGAATTTGTGGTCCCCAACAACTCATAATAGCTAAATCCAATAGTCTATTCAGCCATCAATAGATGAGTATATAAAGAAAATGTGATATCTATATATAATGGAATACTATACTCCTATAAAAATGATGAATTTGAGACATTTGAAGGAAAATGGATGCACCTGGAGAATATAATGCTAAGTGAAATAAACCAGACAGACAAATTTCAATACCTGATGGTAGCACTCGTTTGAGTGAGGCCAAGTACAAACAAAGACAGTAATAATGATTGGGAAAGAGGACTAGGAGATGTCTCTTTTGCAATAGGGAAGTATTCCACAGGGAAAAGCACAAGAGGTGAGAGGGAGGAGAGGAAATAAGTAAAATAAAGATATGCCATGTGCACAATCCTAAAAACCTCAATAATGTGAACATTGTCTGCCATGACATGAATTAAGATTAGTAATACCAAGAAGAATGAAAAATGGGATAGGGGAATTGGAGGAGGAGGAGGGAAGGAGGGGAAAAGGAAAAGGAGTTAAAAAAGCAGTCATGATTTGTACCTGTAACTGCTTGCCAACATGATTATAAACTCCGTGTATAGCTAACATGTATGGATAAAACAGCAAACGTATACAAACAAAAATAAAATTTGAACAAATTCAATTTTTGAATACTGCGTGAATCTAAAAAAAAAAATCTGTCCTCAAGGCCAGATTTTAACAATATTAACAATAGTATGATTTAACGTATAAAAACAAAAAAATTGAAAACCACAGGTGAAATTATGTAGTTTACTACTCTCATGCATTTCTTAGGTATGTTTCTATGTTTCTAGAGAATTTTTCTAAAACACGTTAGAATAAGTATTCTTTTGTTGTCAGTTTTACTGACAGGGTTACACTCTAACTGATGGTCTGCACTTTGTTTGTTTTTTATTGGTTTGTTGATTTTTGTGAAAATATATCTTGGAGATTTCCTCTGCTTTATGTACAGAGTGTTTTTATTCTTTCCATATCACCTAGAATACTATTGCGTGAATAAAAAAAAAGTCAATTTCTTATTGACTGAAGACTCTGCTAAGAAGCATCAAAATATATTTATTAATAATTTTAATGTTAGTGACAAACAACTGTATATAGAATTGGCACTAATATATAATCTTAATTCTAGTATATGAACATGCCACATCTTTGCTAAAACAGAATCTTACCCAACCATGAGACCTTTGCCAAAGTAATAAATGAAAATGGTATGTGTGACCATTAATCCTAACTTGTCAATTTCGTTGGATTAGGGTGTCTAGTGGGTTAGAAAAGTATGCTCTTCCACGCAGCTGGGTGGATTTAGAGGCTTGCTCTTGCGTACTATGTGTAATCCTTACCAGTTCTGTCTCCCTGCTCTGATTCTGGGTCTGTATGAACCAGTGGACATTGCTACAGGGTGGTATTTCTACTCAGGAGTCCAACAACCATGGCCAAAATGAGCTAGATTAAACTACTTTTCTTTAAATTGTGAGTTTTGGCTTTTGTGTACAGCAACAGAAAAGTTGGCTAATACAGTATCTCTGTGACTTTTAATTTGCATTTACTTTATATTGTTGGATTTAAGAATCAGTTGTATTTCCTTTCCTATGAACTGTTATGTCTTATTCATTTAATTTTCTATCAGGTTATCAATCTTTGTAGAACCATTTACTTGTTAGAGAGATTAACTTTTTTTTTAGATTTTTAAAAAAATTTTATTTAAAGAGAAAAAAAAACCCAACCAGACAAAACAGAAAAATGGTAGCAACAATACAGAATTCCAAAGGGAAAAAAATAAAAGAACTAAAAACAAACAAACAAAAAGACAAAACAACCCCAAAACAACAAGAACAACAACAAAAAACCAAAAACACTAAGAAATTGCCCCTTGATACATTACATACTCTCATCATTGAAAATAGTTGTTCAAGTTACAAAATTAAAGCATACAAAGTAGATATTCAAACAATGAGAATGTTAACAGTTCTGCTCAACAATCTAACAAAAACAGTAGTATGGTCATCTATCTTACACATTTAAACATACATGCAGTTATATCCTTTAGAGCACTTTCTTTTCCTCTCTTTTTTACAGTAGCAATTACACATTTTGGGTTTATTACTCCTACAGTTCTTATTACTTTTTACACTAGAGACACAATGTGATATTTATAAATAGGATTCTTATTTATTTCACTAATGAGGATGGTCTCAAGTTGTCTCCATTTCCCTATGAAGGCCTCAAGATCATCCTTTTTTATAGCTGAGTAGTATTCCATTGTGTAAAAATAGCACATCTTTTTTATCCACTCGGCAGTTGCTGGGTATCTTGGTTGTTTCCAAGATTTAGCTATTACAAATTGGGCTGCTATAAATATAGGTGTACATATATCACTGTGATATGAACTTTTCAGTTCTTCTGGGAAAATACCCAGGAGGGGAATACTTGGGTTAAATGGAGCTTCCACTCCTAGTCTTCTGAGAATTCTCCATATTGATTTCCATAGTGGTTGCACCAGTCTGCACTTCCACCAACAGTGAAACAGTGTTCCTTTTTCACTGCAGCCTAGCCAACATTTGTTATCAGTTAATTTCTTAATGGCAGCTATTCTTTCCAGTGTGAGATGATATCTCAATGTTGTTTTAATTTGCATTTCTCGAATGACCAGTGATGGTGAACATTTCTTCATATATCTGTATGCCATTTGTATATCTTCATATGAGAACTGTGTGTTCATCTCAACTGCCCATTTTTGGAGAGGGTCTTTGAATTTGGGGGGGGGTTGATGCTTTTCAATTCTTTATATATTCTTAATATAAGTCCTTTGAGGCATTGCTGGTTAAAATTCTTTCCCATTCTGTGGGTTTTCTTTTCAGTCTGATGATGATTTCTTTTAAAGTGCAGAAACTTTTCAATAATATGAGATCCCAGTTGTTGATTCTCTGAAGTGTTTCCCATGCAGTTTGTGTTTTGTTCATGAAATCTCTGCCTACCCCTATGTCTCCAAGATTTCTACCTACCTTATCTTCTAGTAGATTTAGTGTTTCTGTTTTAATGTTTAGGTTTTTGATCCATTTAGACTTTAGTTTTGTGCATGATGATAAGCATGGATCTAGTTTCAGTCTTCTGCATGTGGAGAGCCAATTTTTCCAACACCATTTATTAAAGAGGCTATCCTTCTTCCAGTGAGCATGTTTAGCCCCTTTGTCTAATATCATGTGGCTAAGTGTCTTTGTACCTATACTTGCATCTTCTAATCTGTTCCATTGATCCTCAGGTCTATTTCTTTGCCAGTACCATGCTGATTTTATCATTGTGGCTTTGCAGTACAGTTTCAAGTCAGGATTTGAGATGCCTCCTGCCTTGCCTTTATTGCTCAGAATTGCCTTTGCTATTGTAGGTTTCTTCTGGTTCCAAATGAATTTTAGGAGTGTTTTCTCGGGCTGGGGGTTTAGCTCAGTGGCTTAAGTGCCTGCCTGGCAAGCGTGAGGTCAAAAAAAAAAAAAAAAAAAAAAAGACCAGGAGTGTTTTCTCTAGATCTGCGAGGTAAGTCAATGGTATTTTGATTG
>PVJX010029802.1:0-22604 GCA_004027295.1 Dolichotis patagonum | reverse complement strand
ATTTTTTAGTTTAAAACTTTTTAAAGCATTACAAATACAAAGTTACAAAATAAAAAATTACAGTGTGGTCATATGATGAGAAAGCTCCCATGTTTTAACTTTTTTCCTTGCATATTTTAGCTTCAGAAAATTGAAGTGCCTTATTTTCTGACCGGGAAATTGTACTTTTCTACAGGAGCCAGTAAAATGTCACCGGTTTTACTTTTATTTTACACCATATGCTTTTATTTAGTAGTTGCCATGTAAGAACTAAATGAAATAGGAATATTTGGTTGGATTAAACAAAAAAATCTTTCTCTTTCCAGATTGCTGCAATTCTCCGGAAACGAAAAATTGACTATTATTTATACAAACTACTCCCTGAGATCCTACAATCTGCTTCATTTCTGACTGCTAATGGGGCCTTCTATATTACTTTCTTTTGCCTTTTAAGGTTGGTACTTATAATAACCACTAGATATTAATATAAATTCCTTTGTTAAAATGCAAACAAACATATTTACATAATTGTGGGGGGTGGGGTTCACTGCCAAAATTTCTATTTTAATTCTGTGAAATGATACTCATTTCAAAGAAAGTATAAAATTAGGGATGTGGGCCACTAGACCTCAAGATGTCATATAAATTTCAAATTATTGATATGATTATATAGCAATTATATTATTTTCTGAGACCTGCTGTATTTCTGAAGTTGTTGGTCAGGATTTCTTGCTTTTCAGTTTTATAATCAGAAATTCAAAGCAACTCTGAAAAAAGACTGTGTGCAGTGAACTGAACTCAGAAGGACTATAAAGTACATGTATTTATGTATAAAACAAATTTAGCTATAGGTATTCCTATTGAATTGGAACATTTGGTTCTGATTCAATCTTGTATTCATTACCTATGCCACTTTTTACAGATTGTGTATAAAGATAGAATTAAGTCTTGGAGTGCTGTGAGAAGTCTAGCATATTTATTATATACTTATGTTTTGTCTTTCCAGTCATTGTTGAAAATAGCATCAAATTAAATTGTTTTTTAAATAATGTCAAATTAAAATATTCATTTCACATTCTTTTCATACTTGTTAGAATAGTTTTATATATAGTATTTAAGCTACAATTAAACATGTAATTTAAAAATATATTTTACATACTTTTTTGCTCAGAGTATTAATATTTATAAGCTTTTATTATCTAAAAATAGCTGATCAGGTTCTATACTACTGAATGTAATTGTAATGAAGTTGACTTGAAAATTTGTGAGTAATTGACTTTATCATGTGGTCTCTAAAAAGTTTCTAAGACAATGAAATTCTAAAAATTAAGACTACAGATAATATGGTTTAAAAATTGTGCTAAATATAAATTGCTATTGTGTAGTATATTTCTTTATATTCTGTGAACCTCTTTGTTAATTGGAGGAATAACATACTTATAATTAGGCAATATCAATGTCTTCCTATTATTGATTCAATGACTTGTTTTCCTTTATTTTATACTCAATAACTTATTCTTTTTGGCTTTTATACTGGAGAGAAAACTAGCTCCAGTTTTCAGGCAAAAAATATCCACAATATTTTTTCTAATTGTGTTAAATCTAAACTTCAATTAAAGAGAGATCATTGTGTGTCTCTGATTTTTCTCTCTCCCTTCTCCCTTCCTTTTCTCTCCTGTTGTGCCTAATTTAACAATTGATCATGTAACTTTTACATGCTATTTCTTTTTCTTTTCTCAGGAGCATATTATTTGGAAAGAAAAAGAAGTCTTAACATTATAGTTTTTTTTTTCTTTTTAAAAGCCCAGCCACCTTATGATCATGTATAATGTTGGAACACTCTCTAGATTTCTACTTTCAAGTAACACGTTCTACTAAATGAAAAATGATTCTCATTTAAAACTAAAGTTTCGGTGTTTGGTGCTGGTTTCTTTAAAGTACCAAATAATTTAAACGTTGTAAGAAAAATGTTACCAAGGATTTTAGAAGCAAAGAAGGAAAAATATTTGTTGGTAGTGGATGTTAAAAATAGTAATGATAATAATAAAATAATCATTATAATAACAGCTATAACTTTCTCAGTACTTACAGTGTGCTGTGGATGATACTGGGGAGAAAGATGAGTTTGGTTTTGGACACACTAAATTTAAAGTACGATGTTTGCATAGAGGGTGGCCTGAGAAGGGCACTTTTATTTGCAATAACTGAAATGACCAACTAAGAATTTCATATAAAATTCCAAACTTGAATTTCAGGAAGATACTTGGAAAATTTTACTCATGGACGCCTGGCTTTGGTGCCGCTTTACCAGCATCTTACATGGCCATTCTAATTGAAAGGAAAAGCAGGTAAAATTTTACGTGTCCACATATTTAATAAAACTGGTTACCTGTCCCTCATTGAAACTAGACTTTTTTGTGTGTGTATGATTGTGTGTATCACTTATTGTACTCCAGGGATGAGAAGTATTTCCAGAAATATTTTTTCGTTTCTGTGGATATTTACCTAAGATTTTTATAATATTAGTTGTATGTATTAAATCTAAAAATATAAAGATATTAGAGACTGATAGTACCTATCATGGGTGAACTAAAACATGCCATGTGCAAATTCTTTTCCATTAAAAAAGAAGCTCCTTTCCATAGCCATAATAACATTATCATATCTAAGAAAATTAATAGTAATTTTATATTATCATCTAGGTCTATATTTTGCTTCAGAACTATTTTGTGTTTTTCCAGTTATTATTTTTAAAGTATCATGTCATTAAAAAAATTTTATTGTCATCAACCTGAAATTTTGCATGTGAGTGTGACTTTTACAGAACGTTGTAAACTTACGTAAACGGTTCAGATAAACAGTTGAAGTTAAATCTTTTGCAAGAATATTTGTCATTTAATGAATAATAATTTTTATTGTTGAGAAATTATCCCCTTGAGATTCAAAATGGGATAATGTATTCAAATCTTAGTTTATAAAGATGCTTATTATAGTTATAGTCCCCCTGCCCATAAGAATGTGGTAAGTCTTATGAGATACCCTGCTATTTAAACTACTTGAAGCCATTCTTAACGTACTCCGGTGCATTAAGTACTGTATATTATTATCTAAATCTTCTTTCTGTTGGATTTGTAATGATACTTTTGGGCTATTAAAATTCATGAATTCAAAGACCTGGTGGATGTTATAACCTCTGCAGAGTCCAGTTAATAATGTCACAGCATAGGTTTACTCCATCTGGGGAGCACGGTAAATAAAAGTGGATTCTATACCTATACTGCTTGGTGTGGAGCTTGGCTGTGCCACTTACTGTGTTACCCTGTGGCTTATTGCTTAGCTGAAAAATGGAAACAATGATCTGTTATTTTTCAAGTTGTTCAGATAATTGAATTAATATATGCCAAAAAATATAGAACAGTGCTTGGGCTATAGTAATGTTATCTATATGTTAAGTATTGTTTTTTGCCCATAAGTAATGAGAGAGAGAGAGAATGATGATTATAATTTCCTGATCAACAGTAAATTGTGAGTAGTGGTTTTGAAAATACATGTTCAAAAAATATACTGCTCATGTATGAAAGTTTAAAGATCCTTTAAGTTTGCCATGATTTACTTATTTTTAGCGCTTGAATAATAAGAAAACATTTTTGTAGTTATGTGTCTGCTTTATAACAAAAACTATTGAAATGTACACCTTTCTAACCATCAACTAGAAACAGCAGTTGTTAACATTTTGCCATTTTTTCTTTATTTGTATGTGAATGTATTTGTATGTATAGTATAGTATATTTGTGTGTACCATGTGGAAGCATTTTTGGACATGATGACACACTGTACTTCTAAATACTAAAGTATGCATCTCGTAAAATAAGGTTGTTCTGTACAGCTACGTTACCATTATCACACATAAGATAATTAACATTCCTTAATACCTTCCAGTATATACTAGCCTAAAGTGACTTTTATACCTTTTTTTGAACTAGAATGCAATCAAAGCTTATGTATGTTATTATATTTTTAATATTTTCTTTTAATCCAGGAAAATCACCTCACTTTTTTTCAGTATTGGTTTGTCCCATGTAACACATTTCTAGTTTTGTCTGAATGGTTTTCTTATGGAATTGATTAATTGGCTGTTTTACCTAGTATATTTCTGTAAACTTAAAGCTTGTCCCAAAGGTTTGATTAGTTTAAAATTAAATATGTGGCATGAATATACTTCATACATGATGAGACCATCAAGAGAGCTGTTTCTTGATGATTTCAACTGGAAATTGTGAAGATTGTGATCACCAGATCTTTCCAATAAATTTATTATTTGTGGTGAATTAGATAATGGGTTTACTGGAATAAGCTTCACTTTAAAAATTAGGCCATTTTCTTCCTTTGTCTTGGTTCTGAAACAATTTAATTAATGATGAATTTTGTGGCCTGTGAATGTTTTGCTCAATAAAATCTTTTGCACATGATGAGTCTTTGGGTGGTATTTTTTAGAAGAAGGTATCAGTTTTTTTCTTTAGAAGTTACTCTGTTGAAACTTTCAACTCATACAAGAAAGAATTTTAGTAACTTTCTCTAAGAAAGTTACTTTTTAAAAGTTACTCATTTTACAAAAATTATTCATTTTAAAAGATTTTTATATTTATGTGGAATTGAGCAACATAGCTTATGAATCGATTGAGTTACTTTTCTTTTTTTAAAATTTTTTTTATTTTACTTTTTATTTTTTATTTTTTATTTTTAATCAGTACCAGGGATTGAACTCATGACCACACACTTGCAAGGCAGGCGGTTATGCCGCTGAGCTAAATCCCCAGCCCCCTTACTTGTTTTCTGTATTTGTTTCTCAGCTTGTTTATTTTATGTAATTGTGTCATTTTCTTTTTTCCCAGTGTATCATCTGAGTCTCCTAACCCTAGGTTTTCTTTTCTCTTTGTTTTGGAGATGCTAGTAATCAAAACAGACATGGGATCAAACATGGGGCCTTTGCATGTACTAGGTTGTGCTGTACTGAGCTATACACAAAACCTTTGATCTTTTTTTTGTATTCTAATTCATTTTCTGTTTTTATTTTTTTTCTTTTGCTTTCTTTTGGTTAATTTGCTTTCTTTATAACTCTTCTAGCTTGATGTTTATAATTTATAATGTATAGAGTTGACTGGAATAAGCCTCACTTGATCATGACATTAGTACTTGCTAGATTAACTACTCATTTTGTATATTTTTATCTTACTTGGATATCTGTGTTATATTCAGTTTTTAAATGTACTTGTATGTATGTATGTGTAATTCTGTGTAGTTCGTCCTTGTGTATACATTTAACCACCACCACCACCTGTATATGAAATTATTTTGTAACCACAAAGAATTTCATTTGTACTATTCTTCTCTTCCAATTTCTGTCTCCCAATATAACAAATCTGTTTTCTACTTCTATGTTTATATCATTTTGAAGAATTGAGAAAGTTACATAAATGAAAATGTGGAAGGCATTACTGTATCCTTATCATATGGTTTTACTTTTTTTTTATACCGCGGATCGAACTCATGACCTCGCGCTTGCCAAGCAGGTGCTTGTGTCACTGAGCTAAATCCCTGGCCCATGGCTTTCACTTTTTTTTCTTTCTTCTGTTAGTCTGTTGAGATCTTTCAAGGTGTTGTTATGTGTACATCACCTAGTGTATTTCTTTTTACCCGAGTGGTATTTTATTATAGAAATATACCAGAGTTTGTTTAAGCACTTGCCCTTTTAAGGATATTTATGGTGTTCCTTTTTTTTTTTGTCTGTGCTGTTCATTGTTTCTAATTCATGTTTATAAATAATGCTGTTTTGAACATTCGTATATACATTTTTGTGTGGACATAATTCCATTCAGTTGTGAAATTGCTGACTTACATGGTAACCCTACAACCTTTTGAGGAAACTGCCAAATTATTTATTTTTATGATTGTTGTCAGTTTTGTTGAGTGTGAAGTGGTATCTCATTGTGGCTTCAATTTACATTTTCCAGATGACTAATGATTTTGATCGTATTTTCTTGTACTTTTGAGCCATTTGTATGTATTTTGGAGAAATGTCTATTCGGATGCTGTGCTGATTTTTATATGTTTCTTTTTTGTGTTTTTGAGACAGGGTCTCACTATGTATGGCAGGCTGGCCTTGAACTCACTATGTAGCCCAGGCTGGCCTCGAACTCACGGCGCTTCTCCTGCCTCTCCCTCCCGAGTGCCAGGATCACAAGCATGTGCCACCATGCTCTCAGCCTATGCAGATTTTTAACTTGGGTTATTTATCTTTTAATTATTGGGTTGTAAATGTGCTTTAGATATTGTAGATATAAGCCCCTTACCGGGCATATAATTTGCAAATGTTTTCTCAAGTTCAATATGTTTCTCTTTTACTTTCTTGATCATACCTTTCAAAGCACAAAAGTTTTTAATTTTGTTGAAGTCTAGCTTTGTTGATTGTGTTTTTGGTGTCATGTTTAAGAAATCATTGCCAACACAAAGAATTACCCTTATTTTTTCTTTTAAAAGTTTTAATTCCTCTGTGTAGATATTTCATCCATTTGAGTTAAGTTTTTGTGTATGATATGAGAAAGTGGAGTGCTCTTTAAAATTCACATATGTGTTTCTACTGCATGTAAGTGCCATTGATTTTGTGTGATGATCTTGATTGTTAGACCTTGCCAACCTCACTCATTCATTCTAGAGTTTTTGGTGCATTTCTTGAGATTTTCTATATAGATATTTATGTTACCTGAAAATGGAAAAGTTTTATTTCTTCTTTTTCAGTCTTTATGTCCTTTATTCTTTTCTTGCCGTGTAGTAGTATATCCATTCCAGACCTTAGAAGATATGTATGATGTTACCTGTGTGATTTTACATATACTCCATCAAGTTTGGAAATTGGATATTTATTTCTCATTTGCTGAGAATCTTCATCATGAATAAATACATTTTGTTAAATGTCAGTTTTTTTTGCGCTCCGATATAATTATGTGCTTTTTCATTAACTGATTTGCCGTGGTTTTTAAATATCAATGAGGTCAAGATTATCTACAGCTAGGTTTCTCAACCTTGCCATATTGAAAGCTTTTAATACGGATAGTTTTTTTTATTGGGAAGGCTGTCTTGAGCATTGTACCAATATAATACCATAAGCACTGTATTCTTATCAAGTTGAGATAGTTAAAAATGTCTTCAGAAATTCCCAAATATCCCTATGAGAAAAATAAGTCATTGCTGAAAAAAGTATTTATCTATACCTCACTAATTTTTCAGTCTAGGTTTATTATTTGTTGAGAGAAAGCTATAAGATCTCCAACTGTTGTTCTGGAATTATCTATTTTTCTCCTTTAATCTGTTAATTTCTGTGATACTTTTATTGGTGCATGTACAGTTATGACTATCATTTCTTCATAATAAGTTGAACCTTTTATCAATGTAAACTTTTTCTGTAGCTCAGATAATGCTCTTTGTTCTAAGGTCTGTTTCGGTTTGATACTAATAGATATTCCGGTGTGTATGCTTTCTGTTTGTACAGATTATATATTTTTTTCTGGTCAATGTCAAGTATGTATGTCTTTGTATTTGAAATATATATATATACATATATATATATATTTCCTGTGTGATCATTCGAAGTTTTTATGTCCAAATTTATTTCCTTTTTTATTTAATGTAATACAAGTAGATATTAATAAAGAAAAATATAAAACACATCCTTCTTTTGTTTACTTACATTTATTCTTGTTTTTTAACTTTAAATAAGATCATTTAATACATTAATGTTTAATTTTTTATTGATAGGGCTAAGTTAGATCTGTCTAAAAAATTATTTTTATTTTCTGTTTGCCATTTTGGTGTTTCTCCTTATGTCCTTTGCACTGTTTCAGTTTAAAAAATTCCATGACATTTGAATTTGAATATTTTTTCTTTCATCCTTACTTTATAAATTACAATATACATCTTTAATTTTGCAGATTTTTAGTGTTAATATTTTACTACATCGCAAAATATAGAAAACTGTCTAGCTTTGTCTTTGAGGCTGCTTACTATAGAAAATTTTAAAAAATACCCTCTTTCATTGAATTATTAAGTATAATGACACCATATTAAAAGCAATAACTTCTTAGGGTATTAAGAGTTTTCCTGAAAATGCGGCGATAGTATAGATTTGAGTTGTTATTTTTCCTATTTATGTTAAGGTGGGTTTTTCGCTGTTTTCTGCCTGTAAGTTGTTCATGGGAAATTTCTGGTGTTATGTTTATGACCTATTCTAAATATTAATCGATGGGTGTTTGTTGTTTTAAAGACTTAATTGAAGATTTAAGTCTAATAAACTAAGCTATTTCACAAAGTTTAATGTTTTTCCATAGGAATGATGATAATCTGATAACAGCATTAGTTCCTTTCATAATGGTTTTTAATATTTTTAGGTTAACACTTCTATGCATACTCACCTAAATTTTATATTCATCCTCTTCAGTGAGAAAGCACAAGAGGGACGGCAAACTTACCCATGATTTGAAGAAGTATCGGATTGCTTACTTGCTGAGAGCTTCACTAACCTTTTACTCTTAATAATTCTCAGTAGAATGGGAATATATGTGCGTCAGAACTTCCTGTGCAGTTTAAGAAGTTAATTATTGTTTTTCTTGCCCAGCACCCTTCTCTTCCCCTGTGTCAACCTCTATTCTAAGCAGTACCTCTACTATCTTCCTCTTAACTGCTGTAGCTACTTTGTTTTTGCAGTACTGGGGATTGATCCAGGGCCTTCACACTGAGCTGTATCCATAGTTGTTTTTCACCATTAATAAACAAGTCAGTTAATGGCAGAATTTAAAGGTAACTTACTAAAGATTTTCTGCTAGAGAAGCAGAACATTGGGTAGAATGTGAAACTGAACTCAGATGAAATGACTTATAATTACAGTTTGTCTTTGCTCCTTTTGCTTACCTTTTTAAGAAAACAACATAACTTCCCTGATATTTTATCCTTAATAGAGTAAATATAATAGTATCTGTTTTATATTTCATGGGACTATTGGGAGGATAAAATCTGATTTTATAATACTGATTATACCTTGCATGGAAGTATAAGGTAACCTGCTCATTTCTGTTGTGTGCTAATAAATTATTATCATTAATTAACCCTCACTCCTTCTAGTGGCTATCTTTGAGGTTGTATTGGTCTGAAAGGCATGTCTGTACTATTCTCCTTTTTATAGGACTGGGTCCCTAGAAACAGTTTGACAGTTATATATCTCAGAATTTTTTAGTTGCTTGCTTAGTGCCTCTTAGATACTGGCTATTCAGGTTTGTGGAAATGTATAGAGATAGTATCTTCCTATAGTTATACAACATTGTTGTTAAATAGATGTAAGCTGATAGTGAAACTACAATTATATTACTGTTGGATATTATAAAGTTAGTAGAACAAATGTTTTTGTTCATTGGTTTAGTTACTTCACATTTTTTTTTTTTTTTTTTTTTTTGGTACTGGGAATCAGACCCAAGTCCTCACTCTTGCAGGGAGGCAGGTACCGCATCACTGAGCTAAACCCCTGGCCTCCAGTTTAGTTACTTCATAATGAAATGTTTTATTATATACTACTATAGAAACTACAGAAATATTTTTACTTTAGTACTTATAATTGAAGATTTTTAAAAATTGTAACCAGTTTTGATAAAAATGGGGATCACTTGAAAAGTATTTAACCTATCTTTGTAGTTACACAATTTTTGGAGGCTCACTTTTCTGATTTTTATTTTTGTATTTTCTTTATGCGATTTATTTAAACTAAGTAATATTAGGGCATCTTTGATTTACAGTTTGTTAGAAACTGGCAGAATTGGAAAGGGTTAGTAAGAGTAATGTAGTAGTAACAGAAAAAAAGATATAAAAAGCAGCTTATAGATCATTTTACCAATGATTTTAAGATTATTCTTTGGAGGAATAGGAGGACCCTGTTGGTTTGTTGAGATATCTTAGGATCTGCTAAGGAGAATGATTCCCTAGGAATATGGCACAGTGCACCCTGGACCCCTTTACCTTTCAATTTGAGTAGACATTTTACATATTTGTGATAAATATAAGTATTTTATATATATATGTATATATAAAAATGTCATTGGATAACTATTCCTGTTCCTCCATTTTAATAACAAAATGACTCAGCACTAGAGAACTAAAGTTCATTAGGACCCTGACTTTCTAATTTCAGCCCAGCATTGTTCAGTTAAGTGATACTACTTTCATGTGGCTTTGGGAATATTAAAGATTTTAACAGTTTTCAATAATGAGTAGTCACGATAATGTATAAACCTGACAGCAGGAATATTTCATGGGCAGTATTAATATGTAGATCTGGAATGATAATTAAACAAAAGCAGTTTCATGTTGGTACTTGTGTTATATTTATTTTTTCTTTGAGTATTACATTTTTTATCATTCAAGCTCAAGTATGTTTTTATAAGTTTTAGAATTTGTTATCTGAACTTTCCCTTGATTCTTAAAGCATGTTAAAAAGACCTTTTTGCTAGAAAATAGGATATGCTTCATTTATTTCTCATGGTGCAGTAAAGTTAAATAAACTTCTGATTAAGAGCAGAAAATAGTTCTTTCATTTTATACCTAAGTTTTATTAAATAAGTTTGATAGGTATGTAGTTTTTCTATAGAGTGTTTATGAAACCTGTGTTTGTGCTTTTCCATTACAAAAGTTCACTTTGTGACTTTTCACTAAGAATTAAATTAAAACCAAGAAAATATAGTATGATTTATCATGACATCTAATGAAATGAGCAAGTGATAGTGTATGAAACAAAAAGAAACCCTGTTTAATTTTTTTCAATAAATTTGCCTTCAGTTATACTTTTTCTGGACCTGACTTTTTGATAAGATGAATTTGTTAAGATTCTTTATTACTAAGTGTGATGGTTAAACATAATTATTTCAATTTAATTGGCTTGGGAGCGCCTGAGATTAGTGAAACACACGTCTGGTTGTGTCTGTGTGGGTTTTGGAAGTGTACTGGTCTCTCACCCCTTGTCCTCTTAGCACTGTTTCCCAGCCCCCATTACCTACCTTATCTTAGCTCCAACACACCCATTTACTATATCTGCTTTTGAGCCAGTTGTCTGTAGAATCCACTGAAAATGTGAGCCAAATTAAGTTTTGTCTGTTGGATATTGTATCTCTACTGAGGAAAACTGAATAATGCAGAACATTTGTACTGGTGGGGTCATTGCTGTCACTATATCTGACCATATGGTTTAGAAACCTTTGGAACTGGCTTGCAGAAAGTTTCTGGAAATGTTTGGAGAAGCAGGCTAGAGAAATCCCAGAACAGTGATGGTGAAACTTGTAGAGCTTTCAGTGATAACAAATAGCCCTTTGTGGCAGATGCCCATAGGTTTGCAATCATTGCCCTAGAATATTGTAAGCTGAACTTAATGGGTGATTCTGGTCAGTGTAGGAGATCAGAATGCTGACAGCAATTTGAATAGTAAAGGTCAGGCTCAGAAGGTTTCAGGTAGAAATGAGGACTCTATTGGGAAATGGACTAAAGGCCATGTATTACATTATGGCAAAGAATATGTCTTTGCTTTTGTCCATGTTCTTTTTGTATGAGGTTGAAGTTAACAATCGTTGACAATTTCAGCTCATGGAGGAAGAATCAAGGCAGTCCAACGTTTAGACTAGGGCATTGGTACTACAGGCTGATTTTAGTCAGAATTATAGTGAGAAGCAGCAGAAGTGTTTTAAAAGACAAAGATTTTGATCTCAAAAGAACTGTGTAAAATTGAGGCCAAAGCAAGTATGGTTGCTGTAGAGATTACTTTTAGTAGAAGAAGCCAACTACTTTGTACAGGGACGAGAAGAAAGATGCCTTGAGGATATCTTGGGAATCAACTAGATGGCACCTATTGAAGGTTGAAAGGTGCAGAAGTATAAATCTTTCATTTAAGAGAAGTTCCTGGGCCTCCTGCTTCAGGCCTGCCTAAGTCCTGCTTGAGTCCAGGGAGTTCAGCCTTCGAGGCACGCAGAGGCTGGTGTTGTTATGGTCCAAGGTAGCTTGGCCACTCTGAACTGGTGACAGACCTTGGCATCATGCACATGGCTTTAGTGGCACACGGAATGCAAGAGTTACTGAGTAAGGAAAGCTTCCACTGATTTCAAAGGAAAGCATGGGTGACCATTTTACATTGCTGTTGGAGTAAATTAGGGTAACTATTCATCAGTGTGAGTTTCCTGACAAAACTTAAAAAATACAACTGTTTTTTTTAAATTTTATTTTTAAAGAAGGTATATTTTTTTTGTTTTGTTTAAGTTCAACACACATGAAGGTATGGACAGCTGTTTTGAGGAGAATGAGAGACACTATGACAGCCATTCTTGGCTTCCCTATTGTCTGGTCTTGAAGACCTGAAATGCCTTCCTCGTGCTGCTCAGATCAATTCCATACTATGTTGTTTTATGTGAATTCCCTGTATGTGACAATATGGACAACTATTTGGAAGAAAACAAGAGTAAATACGATAGAGAGTGAATATCTCCGATTGTTTAGCTTTGAAATTTATGTCTCTTACATTGCTTTCTTGTGATCCACTTTGTTCTGTTTTGTTGTGTTTAATTTTACCCTTTTGATATAATTGCATGTATATCTGAGTGGGTAAGATGGATGACCATATTGCTGTTTTTGTCAGATTGTGGAGCAGAACTGTTAATAGTCTCACTGTTTTAACTTTGTAATTTGAACAACTGTTTTCAAGAAGTCAGTATGTAATTTGTCAAGTAATAATTTCTTAGTTTTTTTTTGTTGTTGTTCTTTTCCTTTTTTCCTTGGAATTCTATATTGTTGCTACCCTTTATTCTGTTTTTTTTCCCCTTTAAATAAAATTTTTGAAAAAAGAAGGTAAAATTAAACGTAACAAAACAGAGCAAAACAGATCATAAGATAACAATGTAAGAGACACAGATTTCAAAGCAAGACAACTGGAGAACTTCACGGTCTATCATATTGTCCCTTGTTTTCTTCCAAATAGTTGTCCATATCTGCACATATAATGAATTCGTACAAAACAAAATAATATAAAACTGATCAGAACAGGATGATGAAGGCATTTTAGGTCCTCAAGAGCAGACAAGAGGTAAATCAAAAATGGATGCCATAATGTCTCTCGTTCTCTTCAAAAAAGCTATCCATACCTTCATGTATGTTGAAATTAAAACCAAACACACTAAAATCACTCTGAGCAAAGATTAATAGTATTGCTGGATTTCGCATCATGACGCTATAGAATCAGTACTGGGTACCTTAGTGTCTCTTTTTCTTCAAAGTATCTGTTCATTTCATCGTGCATTATATAATCGATTCTCATAAACTTTTTAGAAGTTCTATGCATGCATGAGTCTCTACATGTATACCTATTCTTTCTGAATTAGAGGGAAAAACAAAACAAAATGAGACAAAACAAAACAAATTCCTAGAAAAACATGAAATAAAAAAGACATATAAACAGCAATAGCAAAGAGACCAGAACACTGACAATATAGGCCTTCCAAACGAGGTGGTATGAGCAAAGCTAGGGTTGTTACTTTACGTAATGATCTTCAAGAGTTCCTCAGATCACCATACAACAATATGCACAATTGTTCCAATCCTATGAAAGTTAACTATTTTGTTCCAAGAGCTTACAGAGTTTGTAGCGCAATCATCTTAGCTATCCTGTGTGTTTATATAATTTTAGATATTTTTTTCTTTTCCTTTTTTCTTTTTCGTCATTTTCCATGAGATATTATTTTTCCCCTTTAAGTGGATTCTTACCCTTTCACTGTAATTATTGAGTTTTTGTATCTTATGTACTCTTAGCATTTCTTACACTAGGGAAATGATATGGTAGTTATACATGTGAGTTTGATTCACTTCACTGATGGGTATGGTCTCAGGTTGCATCCATTTACTTATAAATATCTCAATGTGATCATTCTTTATAGCAGAGTAGTACTCCATTGTATAAAAATATCACATCTTTTTTATCCATTCCTCAGCTGATGGGCATTTAGGTTGTTTCCAAGATCTGGCTATTATAAATTGTGTTGCTATAAACATGGGTGCACGTATCACTTTGGTATGATATTTTCAGTTCTTCTGGGAATATGCCCAGAAGTAGAATAGGTGGGTCGAATGGGACCTCGAATCCCAGCTTTTTGAGGAATCTCCAGATTGACCTTCACAGTGGTTGTACTAGTCTGCACTCCCACCAACAGTGTAGAAGTGTTCCTTTTCTCCCCGCAGCCTCTCCAGCATTTGTTGTTGGTAGTTTTCTTGATCCTGGCCATTCTTTGTGGAGTGAGATGGAATCTCAGTGTGGTTTTAATTTGCATTTCTCTAATGACCAGTGATGCTGAACATTTTTTCATGTATATTTACCATTTGTATTTCTTCATCTGAGAACTATGTAATCATCTCAGATGCCCATTTTTGGAATGGGTCTTTGAATTTTGGGGATCTCATTTTTTTTTAATTCTTTGTATGTTCTGGACAGAAGTCCTTGGTCTGAGGGACAGTTCAGTAAAATTTTTTCCCAGTTTGTGGGTTTTCTTTTCACTATGCTAGAGATTTCTTTTGACGTGCAAAAACTCTTTAATAGGACATAATCCCAGTTATTGAATTCTGTGAAGTATTTCGCATGGGGTTTGATTCTTGTTGATGAATTCTCTGCCTACCCCTATGTCTTCAAGATTTCTACCTACTTTGTCTTCCAAAAAATTTAGTGTTTTTGTTTTAATATTTAGATCATTGGTCCATTTAGACTTTAGTTTAGTACATGGTGATAGGAATGTGTCTAGTTTTAGTTTTTGGCATATGGAGGGCTAGTTTTTTCAGCACCATTTATTGAACAGGCTATCTTTTTCCAGTGGACGGGTTTTGGCCCTTTAGCAAAGATAAGGTGGTTGAATGTGTTTGTAGTTGTATCTTCTGATCTATTCCATTGATCTTCAGGTCTGTTTTTATTCCAGTATCATGCTGATTTTATTACAGTAGCTTTGTAGTATAACTTCAAGTCAGGGATTGTGATGCCTCCTGCCTTACCTTTGTTGCTTAGAATTGCCTTTGCAATTCTAGGTCTTTTCTGGTTCCAGATGAATTTTAGGAGTGATTTTTCTAGATCTGTGAGGCACGCTAGTGGTATTTTGATTGGGATTGCATTGAATCTGTATAACAATTTTTGGACAATGGCCATTTTCACAATGTTTGTTCTTTCTATACATGAACAAGGGTTGTGTTTCCATTTGCTGAGGGCCTCTTCAATTTCTTTTTTCAGGATATTATAATTTTCCCTGAATAGATCTTTTACTTCTTTTGTTAGATTAATTCCTAAGTATTTCATTTTCTTGGATGTTATTGTAAAGGGTATCGCTTCTCTTATTTCTCTCTCAGTAGTTTTGTTATTAGTGTATAAGAATGCTATTGATTTTTGAGTGTTGATTTTGTATCCAGCTACCTTGCTGAATTTATTTATTATCTAGGAGTCTTTCAATGGAGTTTTGGGTCTAATGTGCACAGTATGATGTCATCTGCAAATAATGAAAATTTAACTTCTTCTTTTCCTGTTACTTCCTTTTATTTCTCTCTCTTGTCTAATTGCTCTGGCTAGTATTTCCAGGACTATATTGAATAGGAGTGTTAATGAAGGACATCCTTGTCTTTTTGCTAATTTTAGGGTAAAGGCTTTCAGTTTTTGGCCATTTAATATAATGCTGGTTGTTGGTTTGTCATAGATGGCTTTTATCATATTGAGGTAGAGACCATCTATTCCAATTTTCTGTAAGGTTTTCTATCATGAGTGAGTGTTGGACCTTATCAAAAGCTTTTTCTGCATCTATAGAGATGATCATGTGGTTCTTATTTTTGGCTGTATTGATAATGGTGGATTACATTTATTCATTTGCTTATGTTGAACCATTCCTGCATTCCTGGGATGAATCCCACTTGGTCATAGTGTATAATCTTCTTGATGATTTGCTGCATTGTTTGTCAATATTTTGTTGAGAATTTTTTCATCTGTGTTCATTATGGAGATTGGCCTGTAGTTCTCTTTTTTAGTTTGGTCTTTCTCAGGTTTTGGTATTAGAGTAATGTTTGCTTCCAGGAATGAGTTAGGGAGAATGATTTCCCTTTCAGTTTCATTGAAGAGTTTGAGGAGTGTTGGCATTAAGTCTTCTTTGAATTTCTTGTAGAATTCCACAGTGAATCCATCTGGACCTAGGCTTTTCTTTGTTGGTAGGGACTTTTTCAATCATTAATAGAAATTGGGTTATTCAGCAGTTTTACATCTTATTGTCCCATCTTTGGTAATTCAGATTTTTCTAGTAATCTGTCCATTTTTTCTGTGTTATCAAGCCTATGAGAGTGGAGGTTTTGAAATAGGTATTCATGGTCTTCTGTATTTCCACTGGGCCAGTAGGAATTCCACCCTTTTTATTCCTTACTGCATGAATTTAAGTTTTTTCATTCCTTTTTTAATAAGTTTGACTAGAGGCCTGTCAATTTTATTTATTATTTCAAAGAACCTACTTTTTGATTCCGTGATTCTTTGTATTGTTTTCTTAGTTCTATTGCATTGATTTCTGCTCTCACCTTTATAATTTCCTACCTTCTTTTGTCTTTGGACTTGTTCTTGTTTTTCTAGATGTTTAAGGTTTAGCATCAGGTTGTTTATTTGTGTTCCTTCTGGTTTCCTGATGTTGGAGTTCACCGCAGTACATTTTCCTCTGAGGACTGCATTCATTGTGTCCCATCGGTTCTGGTAAGATGTATTTGTATTTTTGTTTGCCTGTAAATATTGTTTAATTTGTTCTTTAATTTCCTTTCTGACCCACTGGTTGTTCAGGAGTGTATTATTCAATTTCCATGTGTTTGTGGTATTTTTGCAATTTCCTTGGTCATTATTTTCTAGTTTTATGATGCTGTGATCTGATAACATGCATGGGATAATTTCAATTCTTTTGCATTTACTTAAGCATGTTCTGTGGGCTAGTATGTGGTCTAATGTAGAGAAAACTCCATGTGCTCTGAGAAGAATACATATTCTGATGATGTTGGGTGGAACACTCTGTATATATCTGTTAGGTCCATTTGTTCACAGGTGTGATTCAGTTCAGTTATTTCTTTGCTGATTTTCTGTCTAGTTGACCTGTCCCTTTGTGTCAGTGGCATGTTAAGATCTCCTGTTATAATTGTGTTGTTGCTTATTTGATATTTCATTTCTGTTAATATTTGTATAGCTGGGTGCTCCCAAATTTGGTGCATATGTATTTAAGATTGTTATCTCTTCCTGTTGAAGTTTTCCCCTAACTAGTATGTAGTGACCTTCTTTATGTCTTTGAATCATTCTTGGTTTGACGTTCACATGATCTGCAAACAGAATAGCTACCCCTGCTTTTTTGGGGGATCTTCTTGCATGGAGTATTGTTTTCCATCATATGACTTTCAGTCTATGAACTTTCTATGGGTTTCCTATATCCTGCATATGGTTGGATGCTGTTTCTTGATCCATTCTACCAGTCTGTTTCTTTTAATTGGTGAAGTGAGGCCATTTACATTAATGTTATAACATATATATTGGTTTGTTTTTGACATATTATCTTTCTGCTGTTGATTCTTTACCTTTCCACTCTGTTTATCTTGCTTAGTGTTTTTTTTCCTATGTCTGTCTAGAATGTCTTTCAGTATTCCTTGGAGGGTAATGCAATTGGTAATGAAGTTCTTCAGCTGTTCTTTGTTGTGGAAGTATCTTATATCTCCATCCATTTTGAAGGACAGTTTTGCAGGGTACATCAGTCTGGGTTGGAAGTCATTTTCTTTTAAGCTGTGAAGTACTTCACTCCATGCTTTCTTGGCTTCATTTTTTGTGTTGAGGAGTCTGCTGTGATTTTGAGAGGCTTTCTTTTATAGGTGATCTGTCTCTTCTCTCTAGCAACTTTTAATATTCTGTTCTTATTTTAGGTTTCTGAGATGTTGATTATTATATGTCTGGGTGTAGTTTTATTTTGGTTATGGTTATTTGGAGTTCTATGTGCTTCACTGATCTGTATGTCAGTTTCCATTCTCATGTTTGGGAAATTTTCAGCTATTACTTATGTAAATAGACTCTTGATGTCGTTTGTGTTGTTACCTTTCTTTTTGTTTATACCTGTCAATCTTACATTGTATTTCTTTGCATGATCTTGCACTTGTTGAATTGTTATTTCTTGGTTCCTTCTTATTTTTAAAAGATCTGTCTTTTACTATTCACTACCTGCAGTCTTTTCTTTGAGGTCAGAAATTCTATCTTCACTTTTGTTCAGGCAGTTTTGCCAACTTTTGATGGAATTTTTGATTTCCTGTATATCTCTTTGAATCTGCTTCATGCATTGTTTCTCAAATTGTTCATTCATAGTTTCCATCTTTTTGCATTGTTCCTCTAATTTTTAACTATGTCTTCTTTAGTTGTGTTCAAGCATTCCTTTCACTACATTTATCATTTCTTCTTTTACTTGGGAGACTATTTCTGATTTGAGTTCTTTTATAGCTTTTTGGAGTTGTTTCTTTACTTCAGGTGTTACCATTTCAGGCATTTCTGATGTATGACTTATATTTTCTTCTGTGTCCATGACTCCTACGCTTGCTTGGGTTGGGCTGGAAGTTTGAAGTTGCATTTTGCTCTTTTGTTTTGTCATTTTCGTATGTTTCTGGGTTTTGAGTGATGTTTCAAAGTTTTCCCTGTGCGCTGGGAATCATCTGCCCCTCAGGGCAGACAGCAGGCAATTGCTAGCCACTTAGAGTTTGCTGGACATGGGCCAGTTGGCCCATAGGACTCCCGTATGTACTCCTGTGATTTCAGACACGGGGTGTGGTCTTACCACTTGGGAGCGATGTTCCAAGGCTTACCTGTGTGCTGGGTTTCAACCTGTGCACGCTCAAGGCCTGAGACTGAATTCTCGCCCCTGCCTGCTGCTTGGATTTCACTGGGGATTGCCCAGTTAGGCCCACTTGCACTTCCCATGGGTCCTCAGCTGATTTCAGATGCCGGGCATGGTCTTACCACCTGGGAGCGATGTTCTAAGGCTTCCCTTTGTGTTGCTTTTCAACCCGCTTATGCTCAGGTCCTGGGACTGAATTCATGCCCCTTCCAGCTGCTTGCGGTTCTCTAGGCATGGCCCAGTTAGCCCTGCGGGGAGTCCCATGTGTACTCCTGTGATTTGAGACATGGGACGTGTGACTTTCTGCCTGGGAGTGATGTTCCAAGCCTTCCCTGTGTGATGGGTTTCAACCTGTGCAAGCTCAGCGCCTGGGACTCTAAAACTACTATTTCATTTAGCTCTACCACTGATTCTGTATCCTGGTAAAGAAATTAAAGTTAGGATACCATGGGAATACCGGCATACCCTTATATATTGTGGCTTAATTCATAATTGCTAAGATATGGGAGCAACAGATGTCTATCGATAAGTGAGTGGATAAAGGAAATGTCATGTTGTTTATGCAATGGAGTTGTATTATTCAATTTTAAAGAAGAATGAAGTTTTGGCATTTTACAGGAAAATGATTGGATCTGAAGATCACCATGTTGAATAAAATAAGCCAAACTATGAAACACAAATACTAAATATTCTCTACATTATGTGGAATCTGAAAAAGGTGAATGAAATTAGAATGGAGGGTATTATTAGATAAGAGGGAAAGAATAAAGGGCAGAGTGAGGATGTGGAAGGTAGGCTAATAGGATATATATGATCCAATATATGTATTGAAACCCATTACTTTAAAAACTAATAGGCAGTAATAAAAGCAAAAAAAAAGAGAAAAAACCCTGAAAAACCACTTCTATATATTGTATCAAGTAATGGTATGTACGGTAGTATATCTTTCTAAAGTATACTTACATATGATTAATATATTTATCATAAAATAATAAAATACATATACACAATGAAGTATTATTCAGTGGTAAGGAATAAGGAAGATATGTCATTTGCAAGAAAAGAGATGGAACTGGTGTTTATCTTATCAATGAAAATAAGTCAGGCTAGAAAGATAAATACTGTATTGCATGTTTTTCCTAATATGTAGACTTCAAGAAAGATGACATGGAAGTAGAACAGAGACTTATTAGACAAAGGGAAGAGAATAAGGAGGAAGAAGGAATAAGGGAGGGTAAAATGGTATGGAAAAGCAAGATTTACTCTATATCTTCAAGAAGTCATGATTTTTTCTTTTTGGTACCTGTTTGTATTACACAGTGATCACGTTCATCTAGCATCCCTTCTTCCCCTCTCTGTTTGCAAAAACTCCATTTCCAGCTATATCCTTCAATTCTTTTTATAATTCCTTTTCCCTTTTCTCCTGTTTCTCTCTTCTCTTTGTTCCCTTTCCCCTTTGAAAAATTTTGTGTCTTATTTTTGCTTTGTGTTTCTCACACAATAAAAACAATGTGATATTTAAACTTGTGTGTCTGATTTATTTTAGATTATGGTCTTGAGGTGCATCCATTTACCTAAAAATTACTTCAGTTTATCCTTTTTAAAGGCAGAGTATTACTCCATTGTATGTAAATACCATGTTTTCTTTATCCATTCATCTGTCTATGGGTATATGAAGTGTTTCCAAGATTCAGCTATTATAAATTGTGCTCCTATAAATATGGGTATGGGTATGCATGTATCACTATGTTATGATGACTTAACTCTTTTGGGAAAAAAACCTTTCAGTAAGGGAAATACCTGGGTCCAATGGAACCTCTAGTTTTCCATATAGATTTCCATAAGTTGTTGTACCATTTTACACTCCTAGCAACAATGGTGAGTTGTTCCTTTTCCCCTAGAGCCCAGCACCATTTGTTATTAATTTTGTGATGATAGCCATTTTTTTCTAGAGTGAGGTAGAATCTCAGAGCTGTTTTAATACGTGATTTTTGAATGACTAGTGATGTTGAACAGGTTTTCCATGTATTTATTGGCCATTAATACTTCATGTGAAAAGTGTCTATTCATGTCAGATTTCTGTTTTTGGATAGAGTCTTTAAATATGGAGGGTCTAATTTTTTTTTTTTTCTAGCTTTTACATATTCTGGCTATTAGTCCTCTATCTGAAGAGTGACTGGCAAAAATTTAAGAAATCATGATTTTGACATTAATTTATTGAGGTAAAAAGGTGTCCGTTACATTCTGTTAAGTGAAACAGATTACAAAACAGATTACAAAAGTAAAAATTTTTCAACAGTGTATTAATTTATAGAGATATTAAGTTGTCTAGAACGATATTCATTTACATTTTATTCTGTTTCATTTACATTTTATTCTGTTTCTGGTAGTGAGAGTCTGGATACCCTTTTCAAGATTATTTTTTAAAAACTTGTATTTTAAAATATTTCTAAAGGAAGATCAAGAATTTCTATAAGTATATGAGATGATAGGTAATGTTAATTAGTTTGATTATAGTAATTAAGTCACAACATACATGTATCTAAAACCATGATGATGTATACTGTAAATATATATTTTATTTATAAATTATAATTAAAATAGAATCTGTTAGAGCACTAAAAATTTAGTTCAGCACAGCCTACCCATTCTTCTTAAGATACCAGTATGTTTCTCATCTCCTGATAATTCTTTCAAAAAATGATAATCGAACAGCAGCTTAATCTTTCTCTATTTCTTTTTTAAATTTTTTGCAGGAGGGGCCTGCTCACAATTTATATGGCCAACTTGGTAAGTAATACTCATTTTTTAACTCAGTTTTTTCCCCCCACATGCTTTTTCCTTTCCTTTCCTTTCCTTTCCTTTCCTTCCCTTTCCTTCCCTTTCCTTCCCTTTCCTTCCCTTTCCTTCCCTTTTCTTTCCTTTTCTCAACTAAATTTCCATTTAAAAAAAAGAAAAAGGAAAACCACTTGAATTGGACAATTTTTTCTGCCTGTGTTTTGAGGGATAGACTTACATGTTTAAAAGAACCTGAGTACAATCTGGTTTGCTTCTTTCATACTGAACTGACTTCCCCTTATCTCTAGGGGGAAAGTAATTCATTGCTCCATATGCTTCATTATTCTTTATCTAGTTCTCTCTATAATATGTATTGAATTTCATATCCCAGTGTCATTTCTTGTGTGAAAAAATATATTAAGGATGTGTTTTTATGATGTACTTTCTTAAACATTGAAACAACAGTGGTCCTATTTCTAAAAGCTTAGTACAGTTTTCAATATAATTAGCTAGGTTTCCAAATTTCTAAGTTACAGAAATAAATTTGATGTTTTTAGCCAGACTTTGTTTACAGTAAAAATACAATCAAGGTTTTATAAATTTTACCACCAAGTTCATTTTTTTTTAAAATTTTATTTAGAAAGAAAAAAAAACCCAACCAAACAAAACAGAAAGAAGGGTAGCAACAATACAGAATTCCAAAGGAAAAGAAGAAAAGACCAACAACAATAAGAAAAACCCACTAAGAAATCACTAGTTAATAAGTTACATACTGTCATATTGGAAATAGTTGTTCAAGTTACAAAATCAAAGCTTACAAAGTAGACATTCAAACAGTGAGACTATTAACAGTTCTGCTCAACAATCTAACAA
>PVJX010029801.1:0-22725 GCA_004027295.1 Dolichotis patagonum | reverse complement strand
CTTTTTTTTTCCATTTTTCTCTTCCACTCCATTGTCTGCCCCGTTCACTGAGGCCTCTCTGCCACTGTTCCTGAAATGCTCATATTCTTTTTCTCTCTTTCTAAAATGTCCTTTAGTATTTTTTGTAGGGTTGGATTGGTGGTCACAAATTCTCCAAGTTCCTCTTTGTCATGGAAGCATCTTGTTTCTCCATTAATTTCTAGAGAGAATTTTTCAGGATACATCAATCTGGGCTGGAGGCTGTTCTCCTTCAGGGTTTGAATTACTTCACTCCAAGCTCTTCTTGACTTGATGGTCTGTGTTGAGAGATCTGCCATGATTTTGATGGGTTTTCCTTTATAGATGATCTGCTTCTTTTCTCTGATGGCTTTTAATATTCTGTTCTAATGTGGAATTTCTGGGATCTTGATTATTATGTGTCTGGTTGTAGCTCTGTTTTGGTTGTAGGTGGCTGGAGTCTGTATGCTTCATATGTCTGAATCATTTCCTTTTTCTATGGGAAGTTTTTCTTAATAATTTCTGTGAATAGTCTTTGCAGTTCTTCTGTTTTGACTCCTGCTTCTTCATTCACATGCTTTATTCTTAAGTTAAAAATCCTCTTGTCATACTCTAGCCTTTGTATTGTTACTGCCTGCTCCCTTGTTATTTTTAGGAGATCTTTCCTTTCATGATCACACATTGCAAGCCTGTGTTCAATTGTTTGATAGTTTCTCTTAGGTTTCTTTCAAGCAGTTTTGCCAACTTTCTATGGAGTCTTTAGTTTGCTGGTAATCTCTTTGAATCTGCTTCATGAATTCTAGGTTTTTTTATATTCTTCATGGAATGTTTCTGTCCTTTTGTGTTCCTCCATTCTTCTGTCTGTGTCTTCTTGAGAGATGCCCAGCCTTTCTTTTATTAATCTACTTATCTCTTGTTTAACTTGCATTAATATTTCAGTTTTGATCTCGTTTACGAGGTCCCGAAGATATCTCTTTATGTCCACTGATGCTGTGTTTGATGTTTCATGTTTGCTGCCCTCAGTCTCTTTTATATTTACCTCTCCTGGATCAATATTTTCAGGGTTGGGGGCTGGGGGATTTTTCTTATTTCTCCCTCTTGTCATGTTTCTGGTTCCTTCCATACAAGTGTATAGTGTAATTCCCAGCCCCTTTTCTTGTTGGTTAGGGTTCTTCTGGAGCACACAGGCTAGGGGCTTCTGCCCTCTGCCGTCCACTCTCAGAGAGTGAAGTGCAAGCAAGGGTAGTATATGCTGGCTCCTCCCCTCTGGGCCAGTTGTCCTTCACTGGCCTTCACTGCCTCAGTGTGTGCCGCCCTCAGGGAACCAATTGATTTGTGATGACCCACTGGGTCCCAGCCCAGGTCCAAGCAGATTCCACCAATCCACTCTGTGAGGGGAGCAACCAACTGAAGCCGCTTCCTTAGAAAGCCAGGGCTTTCCTGCCCAACTAAAATATGTCATCTATTTGGTTGCCTCTTTCTCGTGGGAAGGTCCCATTCCCATCACTCACCGCATATTGATGCTGGTCTCCGAGAACTACTGGGCTCCCCAACCTCTGACCTCAGTGCGGCTGCAGTGCGAATTCACGATGCCTCTGGGTGGGTTGCATGCAGGGCCGGTTCCAGGCAAGCTGCGCACAAGGCTGTTCAGCTCCACACTCCGGCCGCTCAAGTGAGTCCTGTATCTGTTTTGAAGCAGTGAAAGTTACTGAAGTATTGGCCTTGGGTGGAGGACAGAGCTATGGTCAAGCTGACCCACACCAGACAGAGGAAACTCGGTAAAATCTTAATTTTTTAGGTTAAACAGATGACCAAGGAGTGTTATGTTACAGAGTTTATGTAATAAACAAGAAGTTTTTTCTCAAGTTCCAAGTACAGAAAGACAAACTTGAATGTGAAAAAAAAGGTCTTTAAAAAAATGAGAAAAAAATTTTCAACAATATTTTCACTGAAAAAGTTTGCAAAGTTTAAAGTTAATAATCCCAGATGGAAATTCATATGTGCAGGAAAGAATCACAGAAATGTAGGTATGTGTGAGACACAATTTTTACATATAGTTTGTTACAATTAAAATATCAATTCATTTATATTTTGTTTTAAGCAAGATTTTAGTAGCTGCTTGCTTCAAAATTATTTAACCTGGTCTCTGCCTTTAAAAATTTGTTAATAGTGCAACCACAAAATTATCTGTAACTAGAATAACAAATTTCAGTTTCCACTAATTGTATTCTTAATGTTTCTATTCCAAATTTTTACAGTAGCAAGTAGATATAAAAAAATTGCACAAGAAATAAAATGGAGTCTAAATTGTACAGAATTCTACCAGACTATAAAATAATAAAATGTGTTCTCACAGTTCTGATTACTGACTACAGGAATAGAGTCACATTAATCACATGATACAAGAAATCGATCTTAGAAATATAACTATGCTGCAAAGAACCTTGGAGAAAAGAACAAGACAGTGGAAAGCCTTTGAACATGGCATAATGAACAAGGACCATGTAAGAGCAAATATTTTGGGATCCTACAAAATGTAAGGAATGCACACTCCCTTATTGAAATGTCAACATCATTTTTCATAAAGACTAACATTTTGATTCTTACATTTCTGTAGAAATACAAAAGACTCAGAATAGTCTAAAAAGCTTTGATAAAAGGGATTGTTCTGATATTCATTATTTTCTTCTATTTGTTTTTGGTTTTATTCTGTTTTAGTTTTAATTTATAAAGGAAAGGCATGAGGATATTTCATAACTTTCTTCTTTTCTAATAAATGTAATTGATGTTAAAAAATAAAAAAAAGTAAGCAATAAAATCTAAAACCATCATGCTTCTTGCTATTTACATAAGGTAATTTAAACATACATCAAAACAAAAACCCTGCACATGATGTCTATAGCAGTGTTATTGACACTCTCCAAATCTTGGAAGCAACAAAGCTTTCTTATCATAGGTGAGTGGATAAACAAACTGTGCACATGAAACAGACACAGGTCTTAGCACTAACATCAGTGTGCACCAGAGACATTAAAAGACAGAGGAAACTTATTGCCATTACTAAGTAATAAAATGCAGTTGGGGGGAAAAGCATGCGGGAATACTCACATGTTGTGTTATTCCAATTGTGTAGCATAATGGAAAAGGTAAAACTGTACAACTTCACTGAATAACAATATAACCATGGCAGTGGGTCATCAAAATTGTTTTCAAACTCATGGAATATGCAACGCTAAGAGGAAACCCTAATGCAAACTCTGGACTTTGGGTGATAAGGATGAGTCAGTGTAAGTTCACTGATGGTAACAAATGTACCCTGAGGCCAGGAGATGGGGGAGCTCACGTATGTGTGGAGAGAGTGGTACTGTATATAAGAAGGTTCTGTACCTGCTGGTATGTTTTGTTGTGACTCTAAATCTCCCCTAAGAAATATAATGGATTGACAATTGGCGGTCAATTTAACATCCAGCTGAGCTGAATCAACGTGGTGCTGGGTGTGAGGCCCCACCTGAGGACTGCTGCCAACATGGAAAGGAGAAATGTCTGTTCTCCACGGAGGAGGAGCTTAGAACCTTGCTGATGCTGAAAAGGGTTACTGTTCTGTTTGGGGGAGCTCTCATTCTTTGACTCTTTAGCTTCTTGGCCCTGGAGGGGAAGATGTGTGCTGTTCAAATTCCAGGAGCAGCTTGTCACGCTGGCTTCCTGACATGAACTCGGCTGTTCTCATCATCAGGGGAGCCGAGGAGCTCCTTGCCGCTGAAGATGGCTGTGGTACTTTTCGGGGAGAGCTGGTCTGAGCATCAATTCCTGGAACCAGTATAGATCCCTCAAGCTACTGGCACGCGCTTTCTAGCTTCCATTGCTGTTTTGGGTCTTCCCAGTGTAGATCTTTAAGACAGACTTGTCATGCAGGAGACATTGTCATGGGCTCTAGGTCTTCAGGTCAACTCATGCAGGTCGGTGCTGTATGATCCAGGCCCTCCCACAGGGGTCTTTATTGTGTGGAGAGATTTCCTTCATTTTCCATGTTTGATTATTTGACTGACTATTATAAAGTGATTCCATAAATTATTCATCCTATACTAAATTGCTTTGTGTTTGTAAAAGGAGAAAATGCTAGAAAATAAATAATACTTTAGTGCTAGCTAAGAAAAAATTACACAAACAAAAATTTAAATTTTTATATTAAAAGAGGCCATTAGGTACCTCAGGAAAATTCCTCTGATTGAGCAATTCTTTATCAATTTTACATCAAGCTCTAATAAAATGATTAAAATTTACATGCAATGCTAATTCTAATCAAATGAGATATTGTTCCTATTCTCTACATTTTCCTAATTATAACTCTTTTCTCAACAATAAGAAAATAATACATTATCTTACTTCTTTACCATTAGATACACTAAGAGCTAATTTAGAAAACTAATCCACATCACTATTGTGTAATACAGTAGAAAACACACTAATTGATGTGCAGCTTTTAAACTCTTTCTATTTTGGCTGATTTCATATATAATTTGCACAATTCATGCATAATAAATTTACATCCCAATATACAATAAACAACCATGCAAACAGGATGCCCAATATAAATCTAGGAGGCTCATGCTCTGCTGGTTGGAACACAAAATGGCTCAGCTGTTGTGACAAATAACTGTTCAGTTCCTCAGAAACTAAGCATATGTCCCTGCAATTCTGTTCCTAAGTATTTACATAAATCATACTGAAAGCAGGTACTCACAAAGTACATGTTCCCACATATTCACAGCAGCATTCCTCATAATAGGCAAGGATAGAAAAATTGCAAATGTCCAATAATAGGTGGAAGGGTAAAAATATTACACTCTAGATAGATTCTTTTTTGTAAGAAGGACTTAAGTGCTTAAAAGAGTACATGTCACAATGTGAATAAATTTTAAAACTTTTGTAAGTCAAAGACTGACATAAATGGTCACATATTATGTGGTCCCATTTACATAAAATTTTGAAAACATATGAATCTTACAGAAACAAAAAATAAACTGATGATTGCCAAACACTGGGGAAGAGGAGCAAATGGGAAAAAAAAAACCCTATTTATTATGGAATGGCTATTACTTTGAAATGCAGAAAATACTTAGGAACCATATAGAGTTGATGGTCGTATAATGGTATACATTTACTAAATGCCAATTACTTGTTCATCTGAAAATTTCTGGCTTCATGTATATGGATTATATTTTGTCAATTAGCTTAAAAATTAAAGTAACAAATAAAAGAAATATTTGATAAAGAAGAATATTAACTGTCTGCTAGCACAATATTCAATATTCATAAAGAAGTTTTAAAATTCTAGGCAGTCAACACCATATTATAAAAATGCTTTGCATTCAGTGAAAAGTAAGACTTAAGAGTCAAAACCAGGAGTAAATGCATTTGATGGGAATTTGACTCAGCATGATAGAGATGATGGAATTGCTAGACAAGATTTAAATCAGTCACTAAAAATAAAATGAAGAATTTAAAACAAAACATTGACATAGAAGGAAGTATATAAAGTTTAGGGAAAAGTAAAACAAAATTTTAATACTGAAAAATATCACAGAAGTCAGCAGAAATGTTCATGTAAGTTTAATAAAAGATTCAACCAAGAAAGAGAAAAGATGATTAAACTTAAAAAAAAGGGAAAGAAAGTGCTAGGTGTTCCCAGTTACTTCATAGAAATAATACGAATTTTTCAACATGAACTAATCATATTTAAGACAAATTATTATGCAATGAAGCAAGATGAAAATAGCATCAACTTGATTAAAAATCTTGAAAAGCATATTTTCCAAAAATAACTTATATAGCTATTCAACTCTTGAACTTTTATGTGAAAGACAATAAAATAACATGCTGTCAAATTTAGCAATGAACATACACTATAATATAGATCATGATATAATGAGATTTATCTCATGAATATAAAATAGCTCAACTTTGAGAAATCAATACAATTCACCGCACCAACAAAATACTAAAAAAAAATGATACGTTCTCTGCAATTGCAGAAATTTTATCTTAAAAACTAAATACCTATCATGATAAAATTTCTTGTCACAATGACGAGGAATATAAATAAACTTAGTAAAACTTGCTCAAGTAAAAAGTATAGTTAATTATTATCCATCAATGACATAAATGAAACATTTTTACCCTAAGTGGAGATAGGAAATGTGATATTAGCTCTCAAAATTTTAAACAAGAATCTTCTGGAGATTTTAGACAATGCAAATGCAAAAAAAAAAAAAAAGCTTCTAGGCGTATAAATGAAAGATTAATACACTTTTAATTCACATGACATGATTTTTTTTAGATAATATGGAGGGAATGCTACAAAGTTTCTGCTAGGTACAATGACATTAACAACATGATAGAAAATTAAAACTATAAAAATATTAATTGTGATAACCTAGATAATTCCAAGGTCCTCGATGCTTTTGGGTTGGAAATAACCAATCAGAGTTCTATGAGGTGGTAGCGAACCTCAACCTGTGGACTTGAGTGGTGATAAACTGGGTGTCTGACATGTGAAATTTAGATAGATCATTGTTGGCTTTAGCTCTAATATGTGAAAAGCTTGGAAACGAACATTTCCATCTTTATAGGAACAAAAATTTGCAAAATTGGAAGTCAGTCTTTGGGACCATCTGAACGTTTAAGATGCACAGCAATCCTAAAACACTGAAAACCAGATAATTCACTGTGATTGGTAAAGACAGAGGTAATCAGAATGTTAGAAACACGGTTAAATGAAATTTGTAACATACTCCATCCCAAAAGTGCAATCTATATTTTCTTCTCTAACCTATGGCACATTCATCAAAGATAACCAGATTCTAGGTCATGCAGCACAACTTAACATACTTAAAACATAAGAAATACGTAAAATAGATCTCATCATATCCAAATACTGAAATTAAATTACAAACCAGAAGGCGATGGCTTTAAATATTTACAACTATACAATTATTCCTTCAAAAATGCATGGGTTAGAGGGTTGCTCATAAATAACATTCTGTTTTTTTAACAAAATGACAAAAAAATGTAGACAAATTTATGAGATTCAGCAAAATCAGTGCTTAAATTAAGTTTAGAGAACTAAGGGCACATATCGAAAAGTAAAATAAAATGTATCTTCTACATTCGAAAACCATAGGAAAGTAAGCAGAAGAATTAATAAAAATTATATCAGCAATAAAAAAAACAGGCAAAAATCAACGAAACAAGAGGCTCTTTGAAAATGTCAGTGAAGTCAATAAATGTCTAGCCTCACTAGTTTAAAAGTAAAGAGATGATACCCGATACTGACAATAGAAATGAATATGGGATAATCACTGTAATTTATTGTGAACATTTAAGACACACTATACCAATATCATGAACAAATTTGTTTTGATGTTTTTGAACATGAAATGTTGATAATTTGTAGCAAAAGAGGAACAATCCTTGAAAGATATGCAGTGATAAAACATACAGTAGTAAAATTTGACAACCTGAATGTGTCTTTACCTGTTAACAGTATTGAATTTGTAATGAATCACTTTTCAGAAGAGAAACATCTTGGTACACATATTTTCAATAGTGAATTCACTAATAAATTATACCAAATATTTAAGGGATAATGACTGAAGAACTGTATTAAATCTCTTCTCGAAAACATATCCAGGGATAATTATGTTTCTTTCGGTTGTCTTGCAGTCAGTGAATTGTTACGTCCTGGTTCTTTTAAAATAAAAGCATGAGATTTTTCCAAGAAACTGCAAGTTTCATTTGAGTTTCATCCCTTTTATCCTTTATAAAAATTATTTTTTATTCTAATAATTGTCATGTAAACAATTTTACTTTTATAATAGTGGGATGTTTTGATATATGTAGACATCATATCAGGCTAAATCAAACTTTTTTAACATCCATGCTATTTCCCATGCTGTGTGTGTGTGTGTGTGTGTGTGTACATTTAAATTCCACTTTCTCAGTAATGATCTAGATACAACATATTGTTCTCATCTTTAGGAGCCATGAGATACAATACAGCTTTTGAATTTATTCCTTCGTCTAACTGAATTCCTGTGACTTTTGACGAACAGTAATACCCATTCATACTTTATTAATTTTATGCTGTGGCTACTGGGAATCAAAAAAACTGCACTTTCAAATAATATTTTATCCTTCTTAGAAGAGATTTTAAAGCTTTACATAATTTCAGAAGGAGAGGAAGTTTAATATTGTGCAGTTTGTTATGGGCACTCTTTTATAAATGATTAAAATAAGTCTCTTAAGGAATGTTCTCAGCGGACACCTATCCGTGGTCTGCTGGATGGCCCAGCCCACTGGCTGCTCAGCGATGGAGGAGTTACTCACTAGCTGTCCTCCTGTGCTGCTACAATGATGCTCAGTAGCAAAATAAGCTTAAATATCCAGCTTAAGAAAAAGTTTATGAACATAATTTTAGTATCGCTCTCTGCTACAATTTCAACACTTACAAATAAATTCTTCTGACAGGATTGTAATTTTTCAGTTTTCAATATTGTTAATTTTCATTTCATATTTTTTTTCATTTCATATTTTTAAAAAACCTTATATTTTCTGACAATAGAATATGTTGGTGTAACTCACTGGCTGTTGATGGTGTTTTCTCAAATTCTGTCTGAGGCTCTCACTTGTTACTCCCTGTAAGAGTTCTGGTTCAAATATCATTCTTGGACCTTATTCTATGCAAGTTTTCACATCCTAGTATTTCCCCAGAGGCCTGCTTGTTACTCGGCCCAGAGTACTGAAGCATTCTGTCTTACCCTTTATTCTATCACGATGCGCTGTTTTCTAATTTAACCATGAAAATTATTTCTTTCATCTACTGACTTTTCTTTTTCACCACAGTCGTTCATACTGACAGAAGCCAATACAAGTTTTGCTTTATGTTTTTGATTTGAGAGTGATAGTAATTTTTGTTGTGCACCAAATATTCATGAGCTTATTTCCTGGTATGCCTTAGAGTGTGTCAAATTTGAGCTAAAGTGATATGCAAGTTCTAGATCATTTTTTATATCACATAAGGCATGTTGTTTATTTGCTTTTTACCATTTTGTGTTTGCTGCAAAGCAGATAACAATTATGATTCATCGTAAGAATGGATGTGAGAGCACCATTTTAAAAAGGAAATTGACTAGAAACACTGAATCCATCTTAAATAATTTTGTAATTTTTTTTATTATGCTCCTGGACCTGACCAGAAGTTGGTCAGTTTCCCGCCTTGGGAAGCTGATCAAGTCTATGTCTCTCATCACAGTTCGGACCTCTGTGGTGCACATGGGACCAGGTGCTAAACAATTAAGGCAGCTTCCATGCCTCACCCCACACTGGTCAGATTAATTTGAGTGATTTAGATAATTTAAATCATTCAATCCGTAGGGAAGCCTTGACACTTACCTCACACCACCCCCTTGGTCCCTCATGTCATATGCGCCCTTACAGTTATAGTGTCAGTTTGCTGTTTCTCTCCCCCCATTCAGGTTCATAAGAAAAAAGAAATCAGCCTTCTATCCACCTGAGAGTCATTATGTGCTGTCTCACCCTCATAAAATCTGTTAACCCTAACAAAACATGGTGAAGCCACAATAATTTTCTTAGACCACTTTATGTGCTGACCCCTGTGAGTAAGAAGTGAGCTTCTGCCTGTTTTAGTACATCTGAAGTTTTGCTCTCTGCTTGAACAGGGATGGAAATATGAACTTGATTTTGTAAGTTCTTGATCATGTAAGTTCAGAATTAGTATAGTTTTACCATTAAAGCATAACCCAGTTTTGTATCTGTATGTAGTGAAATAATGTTCTGAATAGAGAAAGAGAGAAAGATAAGGAAGAAAATGGAAGAAGCAAAGGAAGGAGGGAGAAAGAAGTAACAGTGCAGATAGAAACACTTATCAGCAGATAATCTGTGATGTCTAAATATTGACTTCACTGACTCTTCCACACTGAAACCAAAATACTTTTAGAATGACATCAACTGGCTTCATTACCGAAGAGTACTATACTACTGATGGTTCACTGTCATTTTTGTCTGAGGCATCTGGTTTTTGTTGGTTTTCCTTGGGATAATTGCTATGTTTTTCTTAGCTTTTGAGAGAGTTTGCAAACCTTATCTGTTCTATCATTTGTAAAAGACAGATTGAGTGACATGGGTGAGAGCACCATTAAAGGCTCATACCATGATTGTGTTGGAAACGGAATGGACTTCGCTGGTGGAAGAATGATTAAATGTGCCCACGTCAATGAATCAGATTATTCACCAGGAGGGATTCTGAAAGACAAGGAATAAATATCACACTGTGGAAAGTGCTGCGTGCATGCCACTGACAGCCCACAGAAAGAAATACGTGAAAAATTGAAAATGTAGGATTAAAATAAAGACTGCCTGGTTAGACACGTGCCCTAGATTTTCACAAAACAAAGCAGCGAAAGTGCTGATCATTTCTTTAGAAAAATAAAAAGTGAAAAGTGGTTTCACAGGGTGCATTTGCCTCCGATGGCTTTGTCAAGCTATTAGGTTTATTGTCCTCTGCACAGTTCCCGTGTGTGTGAATGGGAAATGCATGTCATGAAAGCTAAGCTGCCCCAATAGCATTTAAGCACCATCCATGGGGGTGTGTGGGGGAAGGAAGGTTCCCTGTCTCCTCAACCACACGTTGCATATGACATTGACTTTGGGAAAAGACAAAGGAAAGAAGAAACGCACATGGAAAGAACTTCAGTGACTATCAATGGATTAGTAAAGAAAATACGATGTATTTCAGCAAATCACTGTTAACTATAAAGAAGAAAATCCTATCAATTTGGAAAAATTGTGTAAAATAAAATAAACCAGACGTAGGAAGACATATACCATACAATCTCCCTTGTATTTGGCACCTAAAAAGATCAAACACATTGAAACAGAAAACAGAACAGTGAGGACCAGGAGCTGGTGAGGAAAATGGAAAAATGTTGGTCAAAGGTTAAAAAATTTCAATTATAAAATGAACAATTTCTAATGAATAGCATGGGGATGCAAAAGATGTAAGCAGCAGATTTTAATTTTATACTTCTTATAAAACACACACACATACATATGCACATAGATTGTAAATGTTGGTGATGATAGCTATTAATTAATTTGACTGCCGTTATCAAAAAGCAATATAAAGGACATGAAGCCAAGATCTTACACAACTTAAATGCATAAAGTTCTTATTTTTCAATGAAATATTTCAAAATTTAAAAAGGTAATGAATACAGCAAGTCACAAATTTGATGTTACTGTTGAGAGTATTTGAAGAACTACCTTTTAACTTTCATTACTTTTTAATACAGCTAGAATGTCAAATACTTATGAAAAACAAACATCTACAACATTTTCACATAACTTGAAACACACAGAAAATCCTAAAATAAAGAAGAAAATGTCACAATAAACAAACACAAACATCATATGTATAGAATACTTGCACAAATAAGCATATATTATGGGCAAGATAATAAAGAAAATAAACACTGGTGAAGCCAAGTGTAATACTTGAGGGAGCTACGTAAATGTCTTACAGGAATTTTTTTTTTAACTACTCATAAATATTTCACTATGTTTTGAATTTCAGAAAATTTCATATTGGCTGAAAACCTACAGTAGTCATTAAAACTGCCATTTTGTATTAAACACAGTTATAAGTATAAAATAAAAAAATGAACATAGACTAAAATGCAAATTAATAAACTAAGTGGTCAATTTAAGAAATACAAAAAGGCCAGAAAAATACTAAGAAAAAGGAAGACACAAAATAATAAATTGATTAATACAGAATAAAATAAGAATCAGCAATGTAATAAAACTATATATTATTGCTAACCTCATGTTTCTACTCATCAAAGCACAAAGTAAATTTTTGAAGCACTGCTTTCTAGGGACTAGGGTTCTTTTTTTATTTGGAGCCCATGTACACCTCAGTTGAGATAGGTGAGGAAGGAGAGAATTGTCCTTAGAAATTTAGTATAGGCCTAGCCCAGCAGTGGTCAGACCACAAGGGTCCATATTTCAGTCACTAAACTCATTACAAGGTCACAACCTGTCACTTGGAAGGAAGGGAAGTATAGTTAAACAGAGTGAAACATCACGTGATTTACTGAAAGATAACGTCCCATCTGAAAGGATTCTGTCCTGGTAATTTCATTTATATTTGGCAAGAATTGCTTAAAACAAAAATTTAAACCTTCACTTATATTTGTTTCTGTTTAATCAATCATTATTACTATATGTCTCTCTCTCTCTCTCTCTCTCTCTCTCTCTCTCACACACACACACACACACACACATGCACACATGCACACAAACACTCCCTCTCTCTGTCTTTCACATGATCCTGGACATTGAAAGTAGAGTTTTAAAATTACATTATATTGCAACTCTTATTTTCTAACTTTTATATAATTTATTTTTAAGACAGCCTTTTTAACTCTCTAAGTTGTTGAGGCTGGCTTCAAACTTGGGGTTTTCCTATATCTACAGCCCAGAGTCTGAGATTATAGGAGTGTGCATCACATCAGAACCCTCGTTGCACTTCTGTAGATAATAATACTGATAATAATTACAATAACAATGACGATATTTCCTTTTAACATTTATAAGTTCAGGAAACTCAGTGAACTTCTCTTAAAGCAACTGTAATAAATAACTCTGCTAAATGTTGATACATTTTAGAAAAAAGATGTTTTATTACTGAAATCTTAAACATCCAAATGTACTAAATATCCTGGTTTTCTTCTTGAGACATGTCATGTTCATTTTCTATTTCATTTGTCAATGGCACTGCTATTCTTCCATGCTAAAAAATCACAAAACTGTCATATCAATAGTGCATGTCTTATCACAGATTTTAATATTGATATTAGATGTATAAAACTATGAGTTTTTATGGATTTTTAAACTATGCTCACTTAGGTAATATTTAATTTTGTGTGATCTTGTTTTTAGTATACTACTCACATTTATTATTTTTTACATTTTTTGGTTTGTGTATATTTCAATTCACTTTAATTACTAATTCACACATTTACTTTAAACATTTCTTGCAAATGTACTTTTGTGTGCCTTATCAGAGGCCAGAATAAATTAAGCTCTATCACTGTTTCTACCTCTTAGTGGAGTCCTGTTGTCACTGTTTATTTTGATTTACTTTATACTTTTGAATTTTCTTAAACTTACTTTATCATATGATTGGGTAGTTGTTTTCATATTTAAATAATAAATTTTTAATGAGAACAATCTTATTTGAATTCATCAAAATTTCGTTTGTATTTATCTCTACTTTAAAGCACTAATGGTTTTGCTCATTTTACATTATTCTCAGTTTTATACACTAAGCAATATATAGTTCAGGTTATTTTATAAGATACTTGGTACTGTTTTATCTATTGTTAAGTTTTTTACATGCTACTTTTTGAGTTTTTGTTTAATTAAAGTTATTTAAATAATACATAAAAACATAAAATTGCGCTTAGAGCAAGCCCCCACTTACTAATGTTCAAGCTGTGAACTTTCATAGATGCAGTGTGTAAGACTCACTTTGTCAACTTAGGGATGAATAGAGCTTTGAACAATTGTTGCAGAAGGGAGCCCATCTACCAGTCAGGGATTTACTCACGTGTTAATAGAGTACCATGTGATATCTCCATACATGAACGTGTGGTGTGATATTTAACACAGTTCTGCAAACACTCAACATCTCTCTATAATGACAACCATCAGTAACATTTCCTCTAAACTTTGAAAACAGCCAGTGAGTTATTGTTATATACCATCACCCTACTGTGATACAACATCCCACAGCTTTCTGCTGTATTTTAACTCAGTACCCAAGGATCAATATTCCCTTCACTTTCCTTGTCTGTAATGTCTCAGCTTCTGAATTACTCTCAGCTTCTATGAGATTAAGATTTTTAGGTTCCACATGGAAGCAAAATCATGCAGTGCTTTTACTTAAAAAAAAATCTGCCTGGTTTATTTACTTAACGTTGCTGGCTTCAGCTTTATGCATGTCACAGTAAGTGACAGGACTTGAATCTATCACATGTCTCAAAAATATTCCATTGAACATGTGTACCAACCAGCAATAGTTACTATACTGCATATTATTGTCCTCTAAAAAGATGTTTGGACTACTAGATACATTGATATTGTTTTCCTTACTGGCTATACTAGTCTGTTGTTCCATTAAATATATACAAGGATCGCCTCACAAGCATTTGGAATCCTTAAGCCTTTTCAGAACAGCCATTTGCATTTCCTTGATTATTAATGATGTTGAGCATTTTTCATATATGTATTGGTCATTTGCCTTTTCTTGAGATATATCTACATAGGTCTATTTTTAAAATCGAGTTACACAATATTTTACTTCTGAGTTGTTCAGTTCTTTCTGGATATCATGCTGTAATTTGTATTTGTCAAATGTTTTTATTTTCTAGTTCTCTTTGGTTTGTTGTTTTGTGCAGAGATTTTCAGTTACCATCCATGTGATTTTATGTTTTATTTCTTATCCTTTTGAAGTCATGTTAAAAAAAACCTCATTGCCCATTCCACTACCCTGAAGCATTTCAGATATATATATATCTGAATATATATATTATTATATATATATATATTCAGATATATATATATATATATATTATATAATAATATATAATATATATAATATATATATATTATATATAATAATATATATAAATATATATATTATTATATATATAATATATATATTATAATATATAATATATATTATAATATATAATATATATATAATAATATATATATTTAAATAGTATCAGGTCTTATATCATGTTTTTATTCCATTTTTCTCTTTTCTTAGACTTTTTTTTGTGCTGGAGAGCCATAGAGTCTAAATTCAATTTGCTTCATTAAGATAACTCAATTTCCCTAGTAGCACATTTGAAAAGACTGGCATTTCTCTAGTCTGGATTCTAAGTACTTTTGCCAAAACATCCATTTGCTGTAAATGTGCATTCAGCTATAGGTTCTCTTTTCTGTTCCATTCTCCTGCATATTTGTATTTGTGCAAATCTCAGGTTGTTTTCATTACCACACCTTTGTAGTATATTTTCAAGTCAGGTAATATAATGGACCCTGTTGTGTTCTTTCTTTGTCAAGATGACTTTGGTGATTGACACTAGGTTCCTTGTAGCTCCATGTAAATTTTAGGACTTTTTTCTGGTTCCATGAAGAAAATCATTAACATTTTGATAGAAAGTGCATTGAATAATTAGATTTATGTGCATATTACTGAAATTTTAACAATATTGATTTTTTTTTGGTTTATTAATACAGGATATCAGTTCGCTTTCTGTGTCCTGTTCAAATTTTTTCATGCATGTCTTACAGTTTTTATTGTAGAAGTATTTTTTTTTCTATTTGGCTAAATTTATTCCTGAGTATTTAATATTTTGTGTAATTACTAGAAATTAGATTGTTTTCTGGATTTTGATTTACATAATTAACTATTGGCATATAGAAATAGTTCTGATTTTTCTACATTGATCTTAGTTCTTGAATTTTTTTAGTTATAGTTTCTTCAGAATTCTTTTGGTTTTCTTTGAATATAATCATGATATCTACAAACACTGACAATTAGATTTACTTTTACCATGTGTATTGAACTGAGCTGTTGTGTAACAGGTACATTTTAAACAAATCTTCTTCACATGTAATATTTCTTTCCATACTTGCTTCTGTACTTTGTAGATAACATTGTTTATTAATAATTATAATTTACAACACAAGCTTTTACTCAGTCCAAATAACATATTATGACTTAGTTTATTTGATTTATGTTTTAGTCAATTTAACAGCTTTATATATTTTTTATTTCTTTAACTATTTAAAATTGTTCTTTAAAAAACACTAAGCATGCTGGCATCCAACGGACTCCCTTCCATTGGTAAAGGCAGAGGTGGAAATTGAATCAAGACCACTGGCAGAGCTCCAGAGCTGCAAATGCCACATTGCCATATGCCACATCCAATGGCGTGATGGCCTTTATATAGGAAAAGCAACTTATATGTGCATAAAGTGCTTTGATTTCAAATATTCTCTTGCAATAACTTTTGATGTTATAGAGCTGATCTCTAAGATGCAGTTCATATTTTAACAAGTTATTTTCAGAAAAGACTGCAGAGAAAAAGCTTTTGCTTGCTGTCTTTCAGGAAAAAAGCAACTTCTCCTAGTATAACTCTTACCTTTTCCATTCTCACACACTGACTATATTTTCACACACTTTAAAGAGTATTTTATATAAGATTATCTGTCATAGCTTGGCATAACTGATGCCATCTTGAGCTTTCCATTTAACTAGTGCCCTGCAAATGACTCAGGAGAATGGAAAATCACCTAGAGTGCAAGTCCCACGAGAAAAGCAAAATGAGCTGCACCCACAAGAGAAAAAATTAACCTGCTCAACAAAGAAGCAGGATAGGAGTGTCAGCCAAAAAATAATGTAAGATTCTAGCTAAATTGTTTCCAACAGGATGTCTTTTTGCGGTTCTTTGTTTTAAAATCCTGTAACTTTCCAATTTGGGGTCACTCGGTGTGACTCTGAAACATGGGAGTCTGTATACGAGTGGTCCTGGGCTCAGCTAATAAAATTTCATATTTATCAGTTTGGCTGCTTGGATTGCTATATTATTCATGAACCCACTTCAGTATCACTCTTGGAAATACACTAGCGTTCATTAACAGACCGCTTGAGTGTTACTTGCTAATATTTTTGCCATATTGATACTCTAGCTTCTTTTCTTGGAAGGCCGTTCTTAGGGACTCTGGCTGACTGATAGCAGAGATATTCAGACCAAACTACACGATCTTCTGGCATATTTATAGATTCAGATATGGCGAGCTAAATGTGAGTCAGGTTTCTATCTGCATAAATGCACATTGCATTCCTGTTGCTATAATTCCCATCATAAATTAATTTCAAACTAATATTTTGATCCACTATTTCAATTGTTTTCCAAAGTACTAATTGCTGCGAATCCACTGCCATGCTAACTTTTATTATCACTAATAAGGAGTTATTTTGATAATCAAATGTACACATGCATACACACAGCTTTCTGCACTAATTTTACTCTGATGGCCAAGCCTATAATTAATAGTTAAGGAATTTTTCTCCCTCTCCCTCTCCTTCCCTCTCCCTCTTCCTCTCTCTCTCCTCCTCTCTCCTTCTTATTCTTTTGTTTCTTCTGTTTCTTTTTCTTTTTTTGTACCTGGAATTGAACTGAGGACCTTGTGCTTGTCAGGCAGGCACTCTGTCAGTGAGCTATCTCCCCAGCCCTATTTCTTCTTATTAAACCTTCTTTTTAAACCTGTGGTTCTTATTAATCCACAGTGAAGGCAGAACAAAATGATTCCGTTTGCCACCAACTCTAGATGCCTCATCTTTCTACACGCATGCAAATACCAACAGTGGCCAAGCACGACCACCCTTTTGCGGTTCTTGTTTATCACTTAATTTCTTCATCTCTTACTGCCCGTGTTTGCTATGTCTTCCCATTCAGTCTGGTGCGGCAGTTTACCCTGACGACTTCAGTCTTGGAACATGCCATCTGTGACATCAGGAGTCAAGGCTGCACTATGGCCATGCACTTGGTGAATTCCACCTTGGGTGCTTTCCATTAAGTAGCAGATGTGGGACACTAACTGAGCTATACCTACACCAAGATGTCATTTCCCCAAAATACGCAGCAGAACATGCTTTAGCACAGGAGACAGGTTCACCATTTAGCACTGAAGCAGCGTGTCAGCAATTCAGGCTTACACTGAACTTCCAGGGCTTGACCACTGTCTCGCAAATTTGGAGAAATTTATAAATGTTTACTCTGATACTATGCAAAACTTCAAATTTTCCAATATTCATAAATAACACAGGATGACTTTTTAGAACATAGCTTAATTATTCCTTGATTCTACTTCAGTCACCATGCAGATGTTTTGTCCACGCAGACACTCATACACACATACATACACACATGAGAAAAAGTATGAGATCCTAAATATAAAATCTATTAATAAAGACAACTGAGGTTTTTGCTTTTGATTATGAAAATAATTATGTGAGTGTTTGCAAATATTGTGTAATTTTTTTTATTCCTGCGGGGCTATATCATCCTTAAAATACAAACACTAATGATTTTATATGACATTCTCATAGTGATTATTTAAGGGTTAATTAGAGTGAACAATATAACTGAATTTAGTACTCAGGAGGATATCAAATATCACTAAGTCACTCTTAAAGTAAACACTTAGCTGGACACAGAAGCACACATCTGTAACCCCAGCACTCTGGAAGGAGGACTGCAGGTTGGAGGTCAGTCTGGGCTGCATAGAGTTTAGCAAGACTGCCTCTCTAAAGTAAAATAATAAAATAAAATAAATTTTTAAAAGGGCTGGAGGTATAGCTCAATATGAGAACCTTGTGTTCAACCCCTAACACTGAAAAAACACAAACACAAACACATACACACACGAAGACATGTAAGTTCTATGGGAAAATTACACTGATGCTTTAAAATTAAGGAAAGTTAGACTATGTCCATTCTAAGGCATTCTTGAGTAACAAAACTGGAATATATACATTTTGTTCTACTGGGACTTTGAATACTATTCTTAGTATTTTGAAGTAACAAAAATAAATACATACATACATACATACATACATAAATAAATAAAACTAGAAAAGGAAACTAATGCAGGGTAAACCAGGCTAATAACGGGAAATGGTGCTATGACATACTTTTTTTTTCTCTGTAAAATAATCCAGGTGAGACTTTCAGATGACTGAGGCTGAAATTAAGTTTATAGATATTAACATCTGTGAGTGTTTTACTCTCACAAGTTCAAAAAATTTTCCTTGGTGAAACAAAGTGTGGATACCAAGAGGGACATAGATTGAAACTCAAGGCTCTTTATAATCAAGTGAATTTGCGTTAGTCCTCGTTTATCATTTTCATATACCTTGGATGTTTTTCATTACCAAAACACATTGGCTAAGACAGCAGTAGATATTTTAATATAAAATGCCAGAGGTTTAGCTCAGCAGCATAGGCACCTGCCTGGCAAGCGCAAGTTCATGAGTTCCATCCCCAGAACCAAAACTAACTAACTAACTAACTACATAAAACCTGAGAATGACATCCTGTAACTCTCAGTACGTACTGAACTTCACCGAGGGTGCTATTGGTATACTTATCAAAAGTCCTATATGTCATCAACATCTTATCTTCTAAAAGCATCAAATTGTCTTCTCCAAATCATGTGTCAGTGAAAATCTAGTACAATTGACCCTCATGTAAAATTTCTCTACATCTTTGGGTCGTGCTGCTAGAAAATAAATAATCTACCCCCCCAATAAAATGGCAAAACAAGCACAGTGTATGAGTAACAGATAATCCCTTTGCTTTTCAAAAGAAAACGCATTTAAATTGTTGCACAAATTTAATATCAGATTGGAAAAACAACATTAGAGTTTAAAGTAATGTCCCTTGATGTTTCATAATTCCACTTCCTGGCAATAGATCATAATTTTCAAAATTACCATGCCATAGTTTCTTTCTGCTTCACAGTTCTGTCCTAAATGCATCTATTTCCTATATAGGTAACATTTTCCAATAAACATCAGAGAGAAATTAGATCACCACCTAAATATTTTGCTTAGAAATCTCCTTAGTTAAATCTTCATTTACAAATTCAACTTTTGGCATTGTTATACATTGTATTTCAGTTAAATAAAATTCTATTCTTCCCCACAATTACAGACTCTCCTTTATTGAATTTTCGATAACATATCCTTAGTTTATTTCTGGGTCTTAGCCAACAGTTGCTTCAGTGTCTTTATTTCTAACAACAGGTTGGAAATCTGTTTTTACCAATGGTATGTAATATAAATTATCTTGTTCACATTGCTTACAATTTCTATCCCTTTACATATTAACTGATTCTCAAGCCAATTCTGAATTCTTAGGTAATTTTCATTGGTATAACAGTACACCAGATCCAGATAAAAATATCTGTATCAGACTTTCATAACTTCTGTAGAAAATTACTACAAATTTAGTGGTTTAAAAAAATTTAGTGGTTTACAAATAAAGTGGCTTAGTGGTTTAAAAAAAGTAGTTGTAGCAGTGATGAATGAAGTCTTCTCCAGTTGATGTATCAGTGGAGAGTAATGTAATGATTCACTAATTTTGTGTTCCCTCTCACCTTGGGCACACGCAGAATGTTTAATTATGACAAGTCATTATGTTAGACTTTCAATACTATTATACTGTAAGTTTTGAAAATAATTAAATTTAATCAAATCCATTTTTTGAACAAAACTTTTAGATCTTTATACTTCTTATATGTTACCAGCTAATACAGATCACATCCATGACTGTTACAAGCAGAGAAGATGAAAAAACATCTATCTCTGACTTCATCTAACTCAAGGCAATGCACATGAAGTATCATTCAAACTAAGCAGATGCTAAACACCGAAAATACTCTCTCAAAAAAGGGGATATAAAAAGATCTGCTTTTGTCTATCAATCAATAGCAAAAACAGAGTGAAAAGCATGGAAAACAACATTTAAGTGAGTGACAGTTATATGAGATTTTTGTGAGTAATTGCAAAGAGACATTTTCACTTTTAGTCTATTAAGTGATACTGAAAAGCAATTCTGATTTCCAATTACTGACTCCATTCTCAAAACCAGTATTTTCTTTTCAGAACTCTTCAGTTTTCAACTGAGAATAATTGCAGTTAGAATGTTGCTGTAAAAGCAACATTCTAACAGAACCCAAGTATTAAGGGCCAATAAATACTATGCTTATTTCTTTGCAGATGACTATTCTTTACAAGAAACCTGAATATTTCATCTTGTATCCAACTTAGTGTTTTCCTAGCTGAATCTATATCATTATTTACAGTTTTGAACTGGTGACACAAAAATAAAATCTATCTCATGATAACTATGTAAAAATAAGGCCACAAAATGAATCTTACTTTGACAATATATTAGGTGATGAGACATTTGTACTGTACATAATGATAACAAAAATATGCATATCAAACCACAAAGGTAAGGACACCCATAGCTCTTTTTGTGAATAATAGCCAAAATAAAATTGCTTTGAATTTTTGCATATATGAATTCTGTTAAAATATTTAAAAGATGAGTGTCAAGTTATTTTTGTTCTTTTAAATAGGAGTCCTTTTAAAGAATTGCTAAGTATATACTAATTTAGGGACATTGTAAATATTGAAGGTCAGTAGTAATTTTAATATCCTCTGTCATTTATAAGAGCCTCTGCTCTGTAAATATCATGTTATAGAATCATGATGCAGTTTTTAAGCAAGGCTAAGCTATCAAAAACTATCTTCTGATTTAATACAAAATAATGATTATGTTAGTGCGAGAGCTGATTTTGAAATATACTGTAAAATAAGAATTTCTCACGCATACATAACCATACATATGTATACCCAAAATTATATAGTTTTTAAAAAGTTCCTTTTGTGTTGATCTAAATATATGGTTTATTTGGGAATAGACTAAAATTAAATCTTGACAGGCCTAGTGTACAATTATATCTCATTTTTTTATTGTATGAAGAAAAAGTCTGGCAGTTTCAAATCCTATCCTATTTAATCATGAAAAATGTTTCAGAATATCTACATACAATTCTTGTCTGTTCTGCATGGTTTTATTCTTTGATTTTGTAAAGTGTCAAATAAACTAGGGTGTGTATCTCCCAAAAGAATACAAATATATAAAGCAACTAGCATAAAAATGCTCAATCAAAACATGAAGCATTGGTGACATGATAGTGCATTTTTTCCCCTCAGGGGAAATCATAGGGATCAGAGAGTACAACCATTTGCTTTGAAGAGGGGGAAGTTTCTTATTTTCTCATTTATTTTTAGTTGACAAAATTGTATATATTTCTGGTGCACAATACAATATTTTTCTCTGAATCTATTACAAGGGCTAAATCAACCTAATTAACAGACCCTTTACCTGACATTATTTTCATCACTTCAAATATACTCTTTTAGCAGTTGTCAAATATATAATAAATAGTTACTAACAAGTCACTGTTATGCACAAAGAGCTTTCTCTTTGGTGATTGGGAGGAGCTCTCCTGTCCAGTGTTGGCACAGGCTCCGGGATCTTAATGGTTAGCTTCTCTATTGATGACTTCCCAAGGACTATATCTCAAGGGAATACTACAGCTGTGAATGTCCCAAGGCAAATTCTTATTTGTTCAAGCATTAGGACCCAGGCATTACTCTATATCCTCTAATGAAAATGATCTGAAGATGAGCATTTCACTGGCAAGATGTCGTCACTCCTATCCTTATTGGCTTCTTGCTGATTTGCTACTAATCTGTTCAGTCTATCTATAAATACTCTCAAAGGTCTTGTCTTGGCATAATTACCAACACTAATTTATTTTATAATATATATGTATATATTTCAAAAGTGTAATAGGGATGTTACTATTTATTCTACAGACATTAGAAGGAATTAGCGCAGTACTCCATTATGCTTTGTGCCTATAAGTTTGAAAAATTTGATTAACTGGATAAACTTTGAGTACTTCGATTTGTATACCTTATCAAAAAGA
>PVJX010029800.1:0-22644 GCA_004027295.1 Dolichotis patagonum | reverse complement strand
GCTGTTTTGAAGAAAACATTATGACAGCTATTGCTGATTTAATATTATCCTTCTTAGAAGTCCTACCATGCTTTTTTTGTTCTACTACCATTGGTTCTATCTACCACATTGTGTCTTATTGGAATTTGAATATGTGTGATAGTTCAAACAAATTTTTTTCTTTTTTATCAAAAATGAGATATTATAGTACCCATTGATCGTTTTCTGTTATTCGGTTCAGAAAGCCCTGGAATTCTTTCACTATATGCATGGCTTTATACTATTGTGTTATGTTTGATATTATTGTAATTGAAACTATGCTCAACTATAGCTGAGTAAGAGATATGGTGTTAGATACTGTTGATGTCCAGTTGACTTAATGTAAAGTACTGTGTTGCCTATGTTGTCCTGTTTTGATCTGCTCTGTACTGCCCCCTTTTGTTTTATTCTCTTTTAAATAAAAAAAAAAGAAAAATAGGTTTTGAACTATTTTCAGTGTAATACTAACATATGACCTCAGCTTGAAACTGAAGGAAAACAAGGGGCTGTAATAAATATTTATGTAGCTTTCTTGCTTTCTCAGTTGTGAAATTATACCTTTCTATATGCCTATGCATAAGTGATAGCACTGCTCCTGGTGTTAGAATATTCCTGCAAAACTCAACAAAATGAAGGAAATAAGTGGAGTATGTGTTCTCTATACATATTTTTATATTTTTCTATCTAATTGAGGAAATATTTTAAATCTAAGTGAATTTTTATTTTTAGTTCTAGAATGTTGCATTAGATACCAAAATGATTACACTCCCTCCTTTTCCTACTTGTATACTTTCTGCTATTTGAAGATAGGGCTGATCTCATGACTTGTTTGCTTAATGGGAGATTAGCAAATGTGAATCAAGCAGAAGCCCTTTACTAGCACTGTCATGCTACTGGAAATCCTTCTGCCACCAAAACAAAGAGTAAGAGGCCACACAGAGAGAAACCTAACCTATCTTGGAAATCTCAGCATCCTATCAAGCTTCAGTCAAGACAACCAAATGCAGAAGAAATGTCAGCTAATCCACAGAATTTAAATAATACACATGTGTGGTTTTTAAACACTATGTTTTATTATAATGTGTTGTTTAGCAAAAGCTAATTTTCAGAGGATTATGAGTACTGGAATTCAATGCATTCCAGTACTCATTAAATTAAATGCAACCATTTTAGCTTTCACTTAAAAGCCTTCTCTTTGACCTTGTGCTTTGACTCATAGCCATCACAGATTTCTCAAGACTTCAGCCAAAGTGAAACATTCAAGACCCTTAATTCCTTTGCTTCCAACAGCCTTGTAGAGGTCCCTAATGCCAATTTTTAATTTTTTTTTATTTTAAAGGTGGTAAAATTTAACAGAAAAAAATGGGACATAAGAAAGCATAAATCTCAAACTGGACAACCAGAGATCTTAACTATCTATCATATTGTCTCTTTTTTTCTTCCCAATGGTTGTCCACATCTTTGTATATGGAGAGTTCATACAAAACAACATAGCCTATTTTTCACAAGATGTCCAGTTCACTGGCTCCCACTTGCTAAGCAAGGGGGGAGCACACAATACATGGGACGGGGGATGAGGCAACAAGAAAACCTCAGCCTGCAGGTTTACAGCTGCTAACCAGAGAGGGGAGGAGCTCCTTGTTCTCCTGGCACCCCAGGTTGTTGCATGGTGCAGGTCCTGAGATGCCAGGGTCTCTCCCCTGTGGGCCACCGAAGCCTGCCACACTCACAGCCGCCCACTAGAGTGGGGAGAAATTCGTTGTTCTCCCGGCACCCCAGGTCGCCACTAATGCTAATTTTTAAAGTTTAAGTTAATGTCTGATTTTTGGTAAGTGCCTGTATTCTGAACAGATACTAGGACTTTTAATTTAAAAAATCTTTTGATTCATTTTTCTTTCAATGAACACAATCTGTATTTGTGTATATATTAGGTTTTTTTCCCCAAATATGGAGCTTTGTTAACTGCCTTTCAACTGGCAAGAACTGCATATCTTCTGCTTGTCTACTGGGGTCCTGTACCTGAGTTTATTTAGACATTTCTTGCAGTTTTTACTGGTCTGTTACTATTGTTCCTCTTTATTAGTAATATGGATATTACTTGGAATTGTTTGGTTCAGGCATCTAGCTTCTAGTATAATGTGCTGGAACACATCTTCAAGAAAAGTATTATTATTACTTGACTTTACATGAAACCCAAATAAATATTAGCCTTTGTATTATGATTTGAAGTACAGCCAGATTACTCTTTTCTAAATAAACTGCCATGATGCTTAAATTTTTAATATTATATCCATTTGGGGGAATCATATATTCTTGAATTTTAATACTCAGTAATTCTGTAGTAGAGGAGTTACTTACTAACTTCTACCATAGCAAAGGGAGTTACAAGAAATGCCTTGAAAATTAAAAAAAAAAACAATTTGTGGTGACATTCAGATTATGGCATATTCTATAAGAAAATCAGTATGGAATGACATCAACTTGATGATGCAATAGGAAATCTTAGTCCTTGTTCCCCAATAAAAATAGCAACTTAGCACCATGCATGAATCAAACATGTTTAGGAGAACTCCAAATTTCAACTGAGGTTATACTACCCAAGAAGAGCATACATCAGTGACAATCCCATGAAAATGGAAAAGAACAATGGTTTTACCTGATCCATATCAGCCACTCTCTTAGCCAGCACAGCTGAGTGCTTAACTTCTCTTCAACTTCTGATTTGTCCCTTAAGAGAAAGAAAGAGTAAGCATTTTACACCTTGTGTCTTTGCTCAGAAGACCTGCTTTTGTCTTACCTTACCCAGAGTGCTGAAGAAATTTAGTAGTTAGGATGCCAGAGAGAAGCTAAGTGCAAAATGAAGCAGTTGGTGGCTCTCACCAGCTGGTGCAGATCTCAACAGCTTCAGAAACTCAGCTCTCAGCAACTGGTAGGAATATTAGCTGCCAGCATGGATCTCATCTGATAGGGTGGATATCAGTAAGTAGCCTTTGCAGCTCTTGGCTGGCAGTGCAGATTTCAGCAAATGGTATGGATCTCAGCTGCTTACAAAACTCTCAAGAGATGGTGCAGATTTCAGAAACCTTTGCATCTCTCAACATTGTCTTTGCTCTTAGCAGATGACATGGATCATAGCAGCCAGGATAACTTTTAGCTGAATGCTGGATTTCAGAAGTGGGCTTAATTTGATAGAGTTGGCAGAATGCACACAATCCTGAAACATCTCCTTCAGGAAGAACGGAAAGAAATTTGTACTCAGGTGTCCCATGGAACAAGGTCATGCAGCCATCTGTACTTGACATGACTATATAGGTTTGGGAAAATAATAACAGTCCTGGGTTTCTACCCTGCAAGGAGTGAGATGTGTGGAATGTATGAGATTTTGAACACTCTCAGCACTTTTAGCTAGGCTCCTTGAAATCCTTTCCTTCTAAAGCAAGTCTATAAATTCTAGAAGAGAGGGATCCACTTCAGATACATAGATATCAATGCAAAATTCAAGCAAAATGAATCAAATAACTACAGCATTGCCAAAAATATCAAATAAATCTCCAGTAATTGATTCTGAAGAAATGGAAACCTATGAATTACCTTAGAAATAAAGTCAAATAATCATCTTGATTACTTTGAGTTCAATGAGCTACAAAAGAACCCAGAGAAAGACAACTAAATGAAATCAGAGAAATAATACATGGGAAAAATGGGATTATTAACAAAAGATAAAAGCCATATAAATGACTAAACAGAAATTCTTGAGGTGAAGGATGTGATAGTCGAACTAAAGAATCAATTTCAGCAGCAAATTTAACCAAGCAAAAAAACAGAAGAAGGGTGAGGAGGAAGAAGAAGAGGAGGAGAGAAAGAGGAAGAAGAAGAAAGGGAGGAAGGGGAAGGGGAAGAGGAAGAAAAATCATCAGTATCAAAGACAGGTAATTTGAAATTACCTGGAGAAAAAAACAATAAAGGAAGAGGATAAGGAAAGCCTGCAAGACTTATGTAACAGTAATAGAGAGAGAGAGAGCCAATATACACATTATGAAAGTCCTAGAAAGAGAAAGGGAAGGAGAAGAAAGCTAATTTTAAAGAATAATTACTATAAACACCCCAAAATTTGAGAAAGAACTAGACATCTAGGTTCATGAAACCCAAAGTTTCCCAAATGGGTTGAATTCAAAAGTGTGTAAAACCAAAGAGGACATGCATTGCAGCATAACCAAATTAGCAAAAGTTAAAACAAGAACTTTGAGAACAGCAAGATAAAAGCCATTTCTAATGTAAAGAGTTTCTTTAAGATTCAGCTGTTGTATCAGCAGAAACCTTACTGGCCAGCAGAGAGAAAGTTGGTAAGTGAAAATTGCTGACACACAAAAATAGGCCTACCAATTAAGAATATTATGCCTAGTAAAATGACCTTTAAAATGAAAGATTGGTAAACACTTTCTTAGACCCACAAAACAAAACAAAACAACTCAGAGTTCATCACTACTAGCACTCTGTGTAAAAAATGCTAAAGTAAGTTCTTCATGTGAAATTTCAGTACATTAACAGCAATATAAAAGCTTAAAACTCACTAAAAGTATGACAATAACTGTAACACTCTATAGTACAGAGTACTATAATACTGTAATGTTGATGTATGTCATTCTTAATTTTAATATAAAAGTATTAAAAGTCATATCTAAAAACTTTGTTAATGGATGAGAAATATAACATATGCAAATTGCAGCATTTACAACATAAAATGGATTGGAGATAAATAAGATTACAAATGCAACTGAAGTTAATGTGTTATATGCTTAAAATATACTGGTGTATCTTATGTAAGCTTTATGGTCAATAGATACACAGAATGTTTGTAGAAACACATACCAAAAAATGGCAATTGGGATCCATATATTAACACTGCAAAAATTTAACAAAATCACAATGATAAATCCTTCACTATCAAAATTTATGTTAAGTGTAAATGGATTAAGTTTCCCAATTAAATTATAGGAACATAGATTAAAACAAAAGAACTGGACACAGGTCTTATCCACGCTACTTGGGAGAGTGAGGGAGGAGAATTGTGAGTTCAATGCCATTCTGAGCAATTCAGTAAGACCTTTTCTCAAAATAAACATTAAAAACCAAAAAGGGCTGAGACATAGCTCAGTGGTAGTGAATTTCCCTAGCATGCAAGAGCTCCTGCATTCATTCCCTAGGACTACAAACAAATAACCCAAGACCTAAAATTTGCTTGTTTGTTATCTTTAGGAAACTGACTTTAGAACTACGAATACATATGGTACACAAGTGAAGGCTGAAAGACATTAAATGATTAACAAATATAAAGACAAGAACTATGCTTATATCAATGAGAATACAATTGAAATGAAAAATAGTAATGAAAGACAAAAAGAATAATATTTTTTAATAATTAAAGAATTTTTTCCAACTCTGGGAGACTAACATAGGAAGATCACAAATTTGAGCCCAGGCAGGGTAGTATAGTGACTTAAAAATATTTTGTCTCAAAATAAAGAATATAAAAGGATTGGGCATTTAGTCCAGCGAGAGAGCTCTGGGCTCAATCTTCAGCAATGAAAAAAAATTAATTTATCAGGAAGGTGCATTATATATACTTACACACTGAACATTAGAGCATGTAGCTATATACAGCAAATACTAAGAACTAAAAGGAGAAATAGGCAACAATAAAAATAATTGCATGAAAATTTCATATTCCTCTTCCAACAATGGGTAGATCATCTAGAGAGAAAATTAATAAGTGAATAACAGACTACTATCACTTGTTAATTTTTTGTCATTGGCCAGACACACTGCTAAGTATTGTAATTTAGAAACAGATGACTTGATTTTCATAAGAGGCTCACAAAATGTATATAATTTTTATTTCCATTTATTATCAGCAAGAATGAATAACTTGGCAAGGTATTACATATGAAAAGTAGGAACTCTAATTAAATTTGGCAAACTCTTAACTACATGTTCTTTACTGCTATACATGCTATTGATACAGATTACTTATCATTTTCCCATCATCACTTGGAGAATGCCATGTCACAACCCTAGATTAAGTCCATATATCACCACCCTGTACACACATGGAATTTCTTCTGACTTTCTAAATATAATTAATCACTCTTTTTTGTTTCTACATCACTTGCTAAGTAAGCCTGTGGATATTTGCCATGCTGTTTTATAATTAGTAGCTGTCCTGCTTGCTATGTGACTATACATCAAGCTGAGCCTACTCCACAGCTCTCCAAGAAACTGCCAGGAAAATTTACCCATAACAGGTCATGAGTGACTCTTATGAAATGAAAGCATGAAAGGATCCATATAGTGTATAATAACACTGGAACTGCATATCCAATACATGCTTTACATATGTCTGTGTTACAAAATAAATGTTTTATGTATTCATATGCTTATTTAAAACTATTGAACCAAATTTATACTAGTAATTATTTGATGAAAGCAGTAGAGATAGATAATAACTTTCTGTGATTGGTTTGATTGTCTTTGGTAATGTAATTATAGAAAATTTAGTAGGATGTACTGAGGTCAAATGGAACACATTCTAACCACCAAACTGCTATTGAATACGGTCCAAACAAATATTGGCAGAAATATGAAACAAAGTGCTCAGTTCTGTTTAAGTACCTAATCCTGTTTATCTTTAAGTACAAAATTCTAAAATTTAAATGGAAGTTTGGTTTTTGTTTCACTCACCATTAACTACAAAATAATTGATCTTCCTGAAGGTATTAATACTAAAGTCTACCAGTCCTGATGGTGCATACTTGTAATCCCAGCACTTAGGAGGCTGAGGCAGGAGAATTGTTGAGTTCAAAGCCAGCTTGGGCTACATGAAAAGATCTTCTCTCAAAAAGCAAAGTCCTTTGGGAAAGTGGAAATAATAGAGGATTCTAAAAGGGACCAATAGCTTCTGTCTTCTATCAAATCTACTGCCAGAGCTTATTTCCTGTTAATAGTATAGACATTTTTGTATTTTGGAGTTGAGGATCAATGGGAAAAATTTAGGTGTTGGCACAAATAACTAGAGAAATTGAAAAATATGTTGTTTTAAAGTTGCAAATAACTTCTAGTAAATTAAAAATATACTAAAATGACTTACTACATTAAAGAGTTGACAATAACAGAATAGTATAATTTATGTAGAGAAGACAATAATTTTGACAACATAAAATTTGGAAAATGAAATTATACAACAGAATAGGGCTCAAATATAGAACTTATAGCAGTCATGGTAAGTTAATCTTTCCTAGAAATACTGGCATTAAGATCACATTGAAAATTAAAATCAGCTATATTTGTAGAGATGTATAAAAGTTTTCCAAAAAACTATTTCTAGTGTTAACATGCCATTTGAACAGAAATAAAGAGAAGATAAAATATTAGATAAAATAAAGGTTAAGGTCAAAATCATTAAGATGTACAAATAGAACAGTTTTTGTGTGTGTTCTATGTGTACTTTACCAGTGAGTTTCAGCATGAAAAGCCTTCCCAGTGGAACAGGCTTTCTTAATACCTTCCAAGTTGAAGACTGAAAGAGCCAGGTGAAAATTAAGCCATCATTTAAGAGCTAGTCAAGACAGTCCACGTACCTTACAACTCTTAAGGCTCTTGTGGAAATAGTCATAACACCCGTCTTGGGAGCCAAGGGAGGAGTGATAGCTCTCCTATCTGGAGGAAGGAACAGAAAATGGCTGAGACTACAGAGAACCAGGAGTACTGCTCTGGCCACTCAGAGAGATAAAATCTGTCATGGTTTTACCTTGTAGGGATGAAAATTTACCTCCTTAGGCAAACAAAATTTACTCATTCTTTCCTCAAGAATTCCTTAATGTCTCATTTCATTATAGCATCATTTAGGTGTTGGCACAAATAACTAGAGAAATTGAAAAATATGTTGTTTTAAAGTTGCAAATAACTTCTAGTAAATTAAAAATATACTAAAATGACTAAAATGCACAGAATAAGATTTTGCCAAATAATTCATGACTAAAGATCACTGAAGTTTATACATGCCATAGTGGTTGATTAATTGTGTCAACTTGAGACATTTAGAATCTTAGCTAAATCAGTTTAGCAATTCTATACCTTATGCTATAGAAGACCCACCCTAGGGTAGCTCATCTCCTGAACGGTATAAAAGGGAAGGAAGAATGACAAATGAGGGTCTGTTCTTCGGAGGAGCTCTAGTCTTCGCCTTTGGCTTGGATGTTGTTTCCTGGCTTCTGCCTTGGATCCTTCAGACTTCCAGCATAAACTCTTTAGCCTTCTATCACAGACCCAGTGGCCTGCTGGTATGGACTTGCACAGGACACTGCAGTGAACTCCAGACTTTGGGTTGAATCCTTCTGCCTCCAGCATGCAGACAAGCTCTGCACACTTCCTCATCCGACCCTGTGGCTGACCATAGTAAGCCGATCTTGTAATTTCTTATGCATTTGTGTATCTTGTGTTATGTCTGTTTCTCTTGGAAAATGCTGCCTAATATGCATATTAACCCTGTATATTTCAAAACCATTAAAACAAATTCAGAAATTATTTAAAACAATAACAGTACTATAAAGCAATTAGTTAAAATACACAAAAACAAACATTCTTATTTTTAAGCAATAGCAAGTATAAAAATAAGGAAATCTTATACTATAAAATATATATATGAAACACTATCACACAAACTTATTAAATGTGTAGGCTTCTCACTGAAACACTGCAACATTTTACCAGTGATCAAAACAAAGAACAGAGTAGAAATTATTTTTAATAGAAAGAAATAGTGGTATTAAAGGATGTATTATTTAAAATAGATCTTACTAACAGTACTAATGGGGCTGTGACCATTTATTCACAAAATATATGAGAGAGAAAAGTGGATATTCATGTTACATTGAATGCATGATACATTCTTAAAAATAATAAGATGAAAATACCCAAAGCAGGGAGGAGGGGAGGGAAGATCTTGAATGGATACTGAGACAACAAAACAAAAAAAATGTTAAGTCTACACAGCTGAGTCTACACTAAGTGTTGAGTCTAAACTTTCTGTGTCTCATTACTTTGTGTCTCCTGTTGTTTTACTGATACTGATTCCTGATAAGCAGCATCGGGCACTCTGATTATTAAATTTCATGGGAGGCCACTGTTGTGGACCAGCTCCCTGTAGTAGCCCTAGGGGACCAGGCCCATACACAGTAGGATCAGTGCATTAAGTGTGACTTCATGAAACTGAACTCTTAATCAGGCCAAGTTTAAAGAGTACAGGAGCTGTCACTCAACCTAAGCTAGAGTAATATGGATGTCCTTTGACCATTATAAAGAAAAACAACATTGAAATGGTCAATTTGCTTTACATTTCTCATATTTGCTTTTCTCACTCCTCGTGTACTTATTTTTAACACTGAAATGTTAAATTAGCTTCCATACTTGGTTGTAGGGAACAATATCCTAGCTTGTTGTGTAAACACATAACCTAGCACAAACATATGCCCTGTAACCAAGGAACTGAATCTCAACAAATCATAGTAGTTGAGATCCAGTCAATCACAGGTAGAAAGCTGTTTAAACATTACAATTAGTCAGGTTATTTCCGTATTTCAGTTTTTTTTCTGGCTATAAATAACTAGCAATGTGATGAGATATGGCATCCTAAACTATTTTTGGTTTGAAGCGCTATTTATTTCCAAAAATAATTTCTTGATCAAATCTTTAAATTAAACTGGTTTAAGTTTTCTGTTTTTTTAAATTAAGTTTCTAGGCATATTTCAGATATATATATATATAATTATATTCATCATAGGAAATTTCTACCGGTACATGATATGTTGATCCCTGTTTTCTTCCTGCTCACCTTCCCTCCCTTCAACTCCTCTTTCCCTTCTGATCTTTGCTTCCATTTTATCTTTCTTTTCTCATTTTTTCTTTTCTATGCCTTCCTTTCTACTCCCCTGTTCTGTTTTCCTTTTGAACAATTATTTTCTACTTCATAATATCTCTTATACATTTTTATCCTTATTTGCACTTTTAGTTTCTCACAGTAGGGAGACAATGTGATATTTATACTTCTGACTGATTTATTTCTCTTGCTAAGAGTATATGTAACACTTTTGATAAAGTAAATGCTAATATAGGCATAAATTTATGTGTAATTATTTATGATATCATATATTTATATGTAATTATTTTCACCTTAGATTTAAATAATTACTTTAGTGTATTATATATTCATGGAAAATTTATAAAAAACAGTTTAAATTAAAAATGAGCTATATAGTAGTTTATACAGAATAAATCCATTATTTTAACATTTATGTATGTGTATAATATGTGTTTCTGTAAAGTATTAAGAGGATATATTTATGGTATAATTACTTGTGTTCTTTAAATCTGTTACCATTTGTATATATTTATATTCATAGACAATGAGTTGATAACAAAAGACATAAGACATATACCATAATTTGGTGTTCGTGGCTGGTGATAGTAAGGATGGCTATTTTTTGTTTGTGATTGTATATTATGATTTTTATTTTTATTATTTGTAAAATGATATATACCTATATATTTAGGCTTTCATTTTTTTCCTCTAGATTTATTCTTGTCAAAGTTATATGCCTGAATTTGCTTCCCCACTAGTTTTAATTCTTTCTAACTTATATGTATTAATACATAGCCAGGAACAAATGTGTGCATATTTCTGTGTTGTAGTGTGTATGTATGGGTGTGGGTTTGCATGCACTTGTGTGTGTCTGCAGGAGGGTGACAGGAAGAGAAAAAATTTCTAGTTTTAAAGAGATTTCTTTAACAAACAAAAAAAGAGCTGGTGCTAAATTTTGCCTTCCATAGCAATCACAAAGATGAGTTGTAGTGATATATTCAATGTTTGGCATAATCAAATTGTTGTCTTTTTATTTATTTATTACTGTAAATGTATCTTCAAAGCTCCATCACTTTGATGTACTGCTCTAACATGTGCTTTTGAAAACAAAGAAGTTTGAGTGTTCTTTAAAGTAATGCTAATATTTTGCTTAAGGAATAAGTAAAAAGATAAAATGCTCATACAAACTACTTATTAATATTAGAAAACTCATCAAAATATATAAAAGATGCTTTTTTCTACTGTTATGCATCACCAATGCTTACTTTGAACTCTCTAGTGAATCAGAAAAAATATTCATCACCTCATAAGATTTTGTATTTTATTCTGGTTTTCTTAATAAAAAAAAAACAGAAAAGTCTATTGAAATTGCATAGTATTTGACAGTTAAACTACATTTTTTTTGGTACCAGGGATCACTCACAACCTTGCACTTGCCAGGCAGGCCCTTATGCCACTGGGCCAAATCCCAAGCCCCTTGCCAGTTTATGAAATATATATTCTGATTTTGTATTCATTCAGAAAGATTTAGATTTTTTTATCCTAAAAACATGTAAAAATCTTATATAGTAATATGTGTTGTTGAGTAAGTTTGCAAAGAAATATAATTATATCATTTTCAATGACTGATTTTGTGACTATGTTTCATTTATCATCTCCAATGAAGCATTATATGAATATGCATAATCTTGCATTCTTTACTAGCTTTTACAATGTAATTTCACCAGTAGATGAAAAATGCTGTATTTTGATGGATGACTGGGCTTCAAATTTGTTTTTTGTTCTTTTGTTTCCTGAAGTTCAGAGCATTACATAATTTTTTACATATGATGTGCCTTTCAAAGTTAATTTAGAATATGTCATTTCAAATGTCTTACTGAATAATAGAATCATAGATTAATCTCAATTCTTTTGCTTTGATTTTTCTGATAATCTAGAAAGTGCATACATTATACACTAATGTATACATTTTTGTGTGTGTTTTTTGAGATGGTAGATAAATTTGTTGAGCTCTTCTGTGTGCCATGTATAACTGTAATCATTTTACTTGAATTTACTGTGATCCTATATATTGGTGACATTTCTTTTTTTTTCTATTTGTATTATAGCAAACAAAAACTTTACAGATAGTAAATATTAAGATTCAAACCAATATAGTATAATTTTACAGCCTTCAGGACCTTAACTTTTAATTTCTACCAAAAAGTGAAATGATAAAACTCATCTATTGACTCTCTTAACCACCTGCTTTTATCATATACCATCTAAAAATATTGCTTAAATGTGCAGTACTTCTTCAAGTACTGTTTCTAAGGATTTGAGTATAGGACAAACTTTACAAATGATATTCTTATTTTAAATCTAAAATTCTTTTTTTTTTTTATCTGTACCAGGGATTGAACTCAAGACCGCTTGCTTGCAAGGCAGGCACTTATGCCACTGAGCTAAATCCCCAGCCCCTAAATCTAAAATTCTTATAGGAAAAGACAGTCAATGTTGGGTAAATAACAAGAAAAACAACAATAATAACATGATTTGAGAAAGTACAAAGTGCTTCAAAGAATTTGACAATGGGGAGGAGACTAGATGTAGGAAGTTAGACTTAAAAAGAAAGGTAGAGACCACTTTGTGGGACCCAGGAAATCCAGCCTGCTGCACGTGGGGCCTGGATAGACCTGTGCCTATCTTGTGAACCCCGCTATCCCAGCAGAGCACCTTGCAGGACACAGAAACTCCAACCAGCAGCACGTGCAGGGACAGGCTAGACCCTGGTCCCTTCTGCAACTCCTGCCTTCCCAGCAGACCACCTTGCAGGAACCAGGAACTCCAGCCAGTGGTGTGGGCAGGGATGGGCCAGAACCAGGCCCCTCCCATGTCCCCACAGTCCTGGCCACCCATCTCAGGAGATAGGAACTTCATCCCACAACGCACGTCCCTGCAGTTCCACTGCAGCCATCAGGGATCCCCCTACTTCCTGGACCTAGTATTGCTGTTGATCTTTGGCTCCCACATCTCACCCCAGAACCTTGTAATGCAGTGGACTAACCATGCAGTATTAAGGGGAGACTCAGTAACCCTTCATCTAAACAGAAGAACTCAGCAGGCTTTTCATCAGTGAGGTGAGTCTGCCCCTAAAATAGGAATAGAATTTGCTATCTTCAGTGGGTAAACAGGAGCAATAGCAAAGACCCTCCAGAAGTAGGCCATTGAAGAGTTTGGCAAGTGGGTGGGTGAGTCCTTCCTCCACGTAGAGAACATCGGATAGGTTGAGGAGGGTGGCAGTGAGGCCTCTGCCAACCTAGAGAAAATTAAGGGGTACTGTGGGACACCCAGAGACACAGTAGGGTCTCAGGCAAGACAAACACTATAAACAGGGAGATCCGGTGACTCTGAAAAACTTGAAGTAATAATAACAGCAGGAAATAGGGTTGATTTCCATCAGTACCCCTAGGCTTGGCAGCCTACGAAGAATATAAGACTCACCAAACAAGCCCGGCAGGAGGAATCCAGGTGACTGATTTACCTCTTCATTGTGGGACCAAGCAATTGAACAAATATCAAACTTACAATAAGGCCACAAGATACATACTACCATGAGTTGACACTAGTGGGACTGAAGTACCAAATATTAACCAAAAAGGGGAAAATGGCAAAACAAAAAAGCAAAATCCAATCTCAAATATCTAGACTATCAGGAGCAAGTACAGGAGACACTGAAATAGATGACTTCAAAATTAGCACACTAAAATCTCTGAAAAGATAGCAAGTGATATAAAAAGAAAACCAACTCCATGAGGCTATAGAGGAAATAAAATTAGAAGTAATCTCTCATGTAAAGACAGAAAGAACAACCTTAGTAAAGGAGTTCCTCAACGCAGCTAGAGAAGAAATAGATAAAAAGTACAGGAGCATGGGAAACTGACTGAACCTTGAATGAACAATATAGAAAACAAGCAGAATTCATAAAACAAACTCAAAGAGACATCGAGAAAAAAAAATTCTATTGAAAGCTGGCAAAACCATTTAAATGAAGCTGACAATAGAATTTCAGACCTTGAAGGGCAAAATCACCCTCAAGTGATCATGAAAGGATAGAACCTTTAAAAATAACAAAGCAGCATGAAATGACAATCTAACAGCTTCAAGATGATGCCAAGAGAAACAATATAAGACTAATAGGCATCAGTCAAGATGCAGGCATCAATGCAAATGACATAACTAAAATATTCACAAAAGTAATAGCAGAAAATTTTGCAAACACAGGGAAAAATCTGATATGCAGAGAAGTGAGGCATATAGAATGCCAAATATTCAAAATAACATAAATCTACACCCAGACATAAAATAATTAAGATCCCAGACATTCAGCATAAAAACAGAATACTAAAAGCTGTTAGAGAAAAAACACAAGTCACCTATCAAGGAAAACGCAGACTTTTCAGCACAAATCTTTCAGTCAAGATAAGCTTGGAGTGAGGCATTTCAAGCACTGAAAGAAAAAAATCTTTCAACTGAGATGGATGTACCCAGTAAAACTTTCATTCATATTTATTGGAGAAACAAGATACTTCCATGACAAAGAACAACTGAAGAAATTCATGTCCACCAAACCAACCCTAGCAAGAGTATTGAAAGACATACTCAATAGAGATAAAAATAACCACAATCTCCAGAAAAACAACATAAAGAAACCACCACATAAGACAAGCAATAAACAAGTGGGAAAAGCAGAAAGTAAAAAACTGGAACATAACATGGCAAAGCCAAACCAGTACATATCAGTTATATCCAGAAATGTAAATGGCCTCAATTCACCTATCAAAAGAAATAGGATGACAGAATGGATCAAGAAAAATGATGCCACACAATGCTGTATACAAGAAACACATCTGACCCAAAAGGAAACTCAGCGATTAAAATTCAAAGGATGGAAAATAATATTCCATGAAACAGGAACTCACAAAAATGCAAGGGTAACTATTCTATTTGTAGACAATGTGAACTTCAAACTTAAAATGATTAAAAGAAATAAAGAAGGTCACTACATTATCATTAGTGGAAACATTCAAGAGGAAGAACTAACAATTATAAATATATATGCACCAAATGCAGGAGCACCCAACTATATAAGACAAATACTAATTGACATGAAAACCCAAACACATAAGAACACAATTATAACACGGGACCTTAACACCCCATTGTGAAAAAGAAATAGTTCAACTAGACAAATGTCATCAAAGAAATAATAGAACTGAATCATACCTGTGAGCAACTAGACTTAGTAGATGTTTACAGAGTGTTCCACCCAACCACTATTCTCCAAAATAGTCCATGTATTATCCCATAAAACATTAAGTAAATACAATGGTATTGAAATTATCCCATGTGAAATATCTGATCATAGCACACTGAAATTGGAAATTAATGGCAAAAGAAATTACAAAACCTTTACAAACACATGGAACTTAAATAACCACCTTTTGAACAACCAGTGGGCTACAAATGAAATTAAAGAAGAAATAAAGCAATACCTATAATTCAATGAAAAATGCAGAAACAACATACTGTAATCTGTGGGATGTAATGAAAGAGGTCTTAAGAGGGAAATATATGGCAATAAATTGTCATCAAGAAAACAGAATGAGCACAAATAAACAACCTAATGCTTCATCTCAAGCTTCTAGTAAAAGAAGAGCAAGTTAAACCCAAAGCTCATAGAGGAGAGGAAATTGTAAAGATTAGAGCAGAAATCAATGCAATTGAAACTAAAAAAAATGCAAAGAATTAGTGAATCAAAAATCTGGTTTTTTGAGAGAATAAAGAAAATCAACAAACCTCTAGCTTACCTTAGAAACAAACGGAAAGAAAAAAACCCCAAATTCATGCAATAAGGATGGAAAAGAGGGAAATTACTACACATCCCATTGAAATTAAAAGATCGTGAATACCTACTTTGAAAATCTCTACTCACATAGTGTGGAAAACACAGAGGAAAATGATGATTTGTAGAAACGTATGAACTACTAAAGTTCAACCAAAAAGACATAGCAATTTTGAATGGTAACCCAATGTCAGCTGTTGAAATTGAAAATGTAATTTAAAACTTACCAACAAAGAAAAGCCCAGGTCCTAATGGATTCATGGCTCAATTCTACAAGAAATTTAGAGAAGATTTGATGCCAATACTCCTTAAACTCTTCAATGAAATGGAAAAGGAAGCAATCCTGCCTAAATCACTCCTGGAGGAAAGTATTACTCTGATACCAAAACCAGAAAGAGACCCAACTAAAAAGGAGAACTATAGGCCAATCATACTAATGAACATTGATGGAAAGATTCTCAATAAAATAGTGGCAAATAGAATGCAGCAAATCACCAGAAAGATTATACATCATGACCAAGTGGAATTCATTCCAGGAATGCAGGGATGGTTTAACATATGCAGATAAATAAATGTAATATACCACATCAACAGAGTCTAAAACAAAAACCACATGGTCATCTCAATAGATGCAGAAAAAGCTTTTAATAAAGTCCAACACATGTTCATGATAAAAATCCTTCAGAAACTCGGAATACATGGTGTCTACCTCAACATTATAAAGAGCATCTATGACAAACCAACAGCCAACATTATACTAAATGGAGAAAAACTGAAAGCTTTCACTCTAAAATCAGGAACAAGACAAGGATGTCCACTGTCACCACTCTTTTTCTATATGCTTCTGGAAACACTAGCAGGACAATCAGACAAGAGAGAGAAATAAAAGGAATAAAGATAGGAGAGGAAGAAGTTAAATTATAACTATTTGGATATGACATGATATTCTATAGAGAAGACCCAAAAACCTCCATTAAAAGACTACTAGAGGAAATAAGCAAATTCAGCAGTGTACCTGGATATAAAGTCAATGCTCAAAAATCAATAGCATTCCTGTACACAAACAAAAACTCACCAAGAGAGAAATTATGGAAGTATTGCATTTCACAACAGCATCTAAAAAAATGAAATACTTAGGAATCAACCTAACCAAGAATGTAAAAGACCTATATGCTAAAAATTATGATATGCTAAAAAAGAAGATTAAAGAGGATATTAGAAAATGGAAGGATATTTTTTGATCTTTTCTAGGAAGAACCAATATTGTGAAAATGGCCCTGCTCCCAAAACTGTTATACACTTTAATGTAATCCTAATCAACCATTAACATGCCTCACAGATTTGGAGAAAACACTTCTAAAATTCATTTGGAAACAGAAGAAACCTAGAATAGAAAAGTCAATTCTTAGGCAACAAAGGCAAGATAGAAGATATCTCAATTCCTGAGTTGAAACTATACTGCAAAGCCACAGTAATAAAATCAGCATGGTACTGGCAAAGAAATAGACCTGAGGATCAATTGAACAGATTAGAAGATGCAATCACAACTACAAAGACAGTGAGCCAATTTGATAAAGGGGTAAACATGTTCACTTGAAGGAGGATAGCCTCTTTAATAAATGGTGTTGGAAAAATCAGCTCTCCCCAGGCCAAAGACTGAAACTAAATCCATGCTTATCACCATGCACAAAACTAAGGTCCAAACGGATTAAAGACATAAATATTAAAACAGAAACACTAAATCTACTGGAAGACAAGGTAGGTAGATGTCTTGGAGACATACAGATTGGCAGAGAATTCATGAATAAAATGCAAACTGCACAGGAAACACTTCAAAGAATCAACAACTGGCATCCCATATTATTGAAAAGTTTCTGCACTTCAAAAGAAATCACCAACAGAGTGAAAAGAAAACCCACAGAATGGGAAAGAATTTTGGCCAGCAACCCCTCAGACAAAGGACTTATATCAAGAACATAAGAAGAATTGAAAAACATCAAGCCCTCCAAATTCAAAGACCCTCTCCAAAAATTGACATCAGAGATGAACACACAGTTCTCAGATGAAGATATGCAAATGGCAAATAAATACATGAAGAAATGTTCACCATCACTGGTCATTCAAGAAATGCAAATTAAAAACAGCCTTGAGATTTCATCTCAACTGGAAAGAATAGTGGCCATCAAGAAATCAGTTGATAACACATGTTGGCAAGGCTGTGGGGAAAAAGGAACACTGCTCCACTGTTGGTGGGAATGTAGACTGGTACAGCCACTATGGAAATCACTATGGAGATTTCTCAGAAGACAAGTTCCATTCAGTCCAGCTATTCTCCTCCTGGGTATTTTCCAGAAAAACTGAAAAGGTCATGTCACAGTGATATATGTGCATCCATGTTTATAGCAGCACAATTTGTAATAGCTAAATCTTGGAAACAACCAAGATGCCCATCAACTGCAGAGTGGATGAAAATGATGTGTATTTTCATACAATGGAATATTACTCAGCTATAAAAAATGATGATCTTGAGGCCTTCATAGGTAAATGGAGGCAACTTGACACTATCCTCATGAATGAAATAAATAAGAATCATATTTATAAATATCACATGTGTCTCTAGTGTAAAAATTAATAAGTATTGTAGGAGTAATAAACCCCAACATATGTAATTGTTGTTGTAAAAAAGGAGGACAAGAAAGTGCTCTAAAGGATATAACTGCATGTATGTTTAAGTGTGTACGATAGATAACAATATTATTAAATTTTTGTTGGATGGTTGTGCAGAACTGTTTTCAGTCTCACTGTTTGAATGTCCACTTTGTATGTTTTAATTTGGTAACTTGAACAACTATTTCTAAGATGACAATATGTAATTTATCAACTAGTGTTTTCTTACTGTTTATTTTTTGAAATTCTGTATTATTTCTACCCTTTTTTCTGTTTTGCTTTTTTTCTCTTTAAATAAAATTTAAAAAAAAAGAAAAGAAAGTTAATATTTGCTCATCACTCTGAAAGCTGAGAAGCAACCAGATAAAGATTCTGTGAATGAGGCAGAGCACAGGTAATTAAAGATCAGTTCTTTTCCATCAGGCTAGGTAGAGTCTCTTTTAGAACCTGTCTAAAATCTTACATTATTTGTGGATTATAGTCTTAGGAAGTACTAAGACAGAAGTTTTATGGAGGTAGGGAGAGAGGTTTTATGAGACAGATGGGTAAATATTCATTTTCTTTTGAGCTTGAGACATGACAAGAAATTTAAATACTTTAAATGGAAAAACTTAGGTATGTTTTAGAATCATGGTACTTCACTGCAGCTAACAGAGATAACTGTAATGTACTGCTTAGATTTGGTGATGCCTTCAAGACCTCACCAATAAATGCACTAAGGTAATCTCACACCTGAGAACGTGAATATGTAGAAAAATACTCGCCTGACTCAGTCCACCCTTTTTGTTCTTGCCTTAACACTGTCAAAAAAAGTAATTCCTTTCCTTTACCTATTAACTTATCTGCCTCAGGACCAGGGCTGGTTAATGTTTTCCACCCTTCTCTTACCTTTGAATGTCCTCTTTCTAGTGCTAAAAAAAATACTCAGGTTTTCCACTTTAATTTCAGCTTTCACTGAAAATATTACCAAAAAAAAAATTATAGCAAAGCAAAAAAATCCAAGAAAATAAAACAGAAAAAAATCATACACCCCATATAGACTCCATAAAATATTTTAGAAAATAATTCAGAAAAAATTTCTCTTGGTTTGCATAATAAGATAGCCATTTGCTAAATTTCTGATTTTGCTTATTTAGAATCATAGAAAATCTTAAACTTATATTATTAAGTTATATAAGTAAATGCATCTATTAACATAAATGAAGTAAACAGTGAATTTTTATATTACCCTTAATTTTTATAGCTAATTTTCATGCTTTGTTCTTTGAAATGAATTAGTTTTGCCATCTCATCTTTTTCATACATACATTTTTATTTTCTTCAGCTTTCCCAAGTATTAGAGGATTTTGTTCAAAGATTCGCTTAGTTGCCTATATATTTGTAAAGATCAGACTCAAAACACACAAGTGTTGAATATCTGAGTTTCATAAAGATGGAAAAGGATTTTTAAAATGAGGCATTATAATATAATATGAAACTTTTATCAAACCATTTTAAAATGATAAGATTTTAAAGCTGAAGTTATAAATAATTAAAGATGACTAATACATAATTATAATTCCATTACATACTCTCAAATATTTTTATGGATAAGATAGAGACTACAAATGGCCTATGCCTTTTTTCCTAGAAAGGCATCTCCTAATTAAAAGTATGCTAAAAGTGAAAAGGAATTATGCCATTTTTTAATCAGAATATATTTGATAAATAACTAATAGACTAATTTCTATGAAAGTATGAAATGAAAGTTCTACAAGGTAACCAGTGTAACAAAATAGTGAACACTTTATATGTTTAACAATATTTAAAACTAAGGGTTTCTGAAAACTAACTTTTATGGAATAGTTTATAGTTGGAGTTTTGTCACACAACTTTTCAATTTATTTCAAAAATCATTATTTTTTATATTCTTAACATATCAATTATGTGCTAGGAAATATGTTAGTTATGAACTCAGATGCCTTCCTTGGTATTACAACAAGTTTAATTATAATGATATGTTGTCCTGTTACTGCTATTTTGCCTTGCTACCGAGAAGAGAGATACTATGAAATCACCAGAAAATAAAAGACAAATCCTGAGAAACAAAGCCACCTTTTTCATTTTTAATTGCATTGATTTGGTTAGATCGCACTAGCTTTGGGTTTGCTTTGTTCTTATTTTACAAGGTCCTTGAGGCACATTGTTAGGTGATTTATTTCACCTCCGCCTGTTTTTGTTATGTGGGCATTCTCAGCCATAAATTTTCCTTCTAGGAATGATTTCATTGTGTCCTGTATATTCTGGCATGTGGTACTTACTGGCATCATCATTTTGTCCTAGAAATTGTCTTATTTCTTCCTTGATGCCTTCTATAACTGATTGCTTAGTTAAGAATGTATTGTTTAATTTCCTAGATTTGTATATTTTCTGTGTTTTCTTTTGTTGTTGATTTCTAACTTCATTGGACTATGATCTGAAAATACGCATGATATAATTTTAATTACTTTACATTTGCTTAATGTTGATTTATTGGCTACTATGTGGTTTACTCTGGAGAAAGTACCATGTGCTGCAGGAAACAATGTGCATTCTATTGTTGAGTGGAAAACTCTGTAGATAGCTAATAAATTCATTTGTTTAAAGGTTTTGTTCAACTCGGTATTTCTTTGTTGATTTTTTTCTGTCTAATTCATCTGTCTGTTTTAGGGAGACACTGGGGTCTCTCACTATAATTGTGTTCATGTTTTTTTAATCTTTCATGTCTAGTGGTGCTTGTTTTACAAAGATAGATGCACCATTGTTTGGTTAATACATGTTAATAATTCTTGCCATTTCCTGTTGGATTGTTCCCTTAAGCACTGTGTAGTGACTTTCTTTCCTTGTTCTGATCAAGTGCTGCTTTGAAGTTTCTTCATCTGGTAACAGGATTGCTACTGCTGCTTGTTTTAGGGTTCCTACTGCATGGAATTTTGCCTTCTTTGCTTTTTAGTGGATGAGTTTTTTGTTTGTTTGTTTGTTTTAGGTTAAACAAATTTCATGTGGCTAGCAGTTTTATCTATTATTATTTACATTTTTCTTAGATATTTCTTTTATTTTCTTTTGTTTGCTTTCACTAATTGTTCATTTTGTGCTTTTTCTTTGTGAGAATTCTTCTTCTTCTTTCTCTCTCTGTTTTTTTTTTTGTACCAGGGATTGAACTCACAACCTTGCACTTGCCAGGTAGGCGTTTATGACACTGAGCTAAATCCCCAGCTGTGCTTTTTCTTTGTGATAAAGGCATTTATATATTATCAGATCATCTTTGAATACGCTTTTCCTATATAAGAAAGAGCTATTAAAAAGATTTGAAGCTATGGTCAGAACTTATGAAAAGGTGATTTTCATTGTAATGGGTGAACTGGATAATGTTATCATTGCAAATATTTTTTTATCCCTATTCAATTTATATTAATGGTCTTTATGTTAATGGCCTTTAATGTGTTTTGGTTAAGATTATAATTTGTTATATGGATGACACTTAGATTTAAATGGGCTTCTTATTAAGATCCTTATTTTACCCCAGAATCTCAATATAGCTTCATTGTGACAATTTTTTTTCAAATTATACCAAAATCTAAAGAAATATTTAATTAGTCCATGGTTTGTCTTGGCCAGCTCACTACATTCTACTTTCCTCTTGGGAATATTGAAGCACATGTGAAAATTTTTTAAAAAGTCTGTTTTTGCCCACTTGAAGGCCCAGCATACTAGTATTCCAATCATACCCTAGAGAGCTTTTTTAAGTTTTAGAGTTAATAAAACAAATAACTAGAAAATAATTTGGGATTGAATCAAACTCTGAACTTGTCATGTTCTACTTCCTACTGAGAAATGGATTCAAAATACAGAAAGTGTAGGTAAAACAATAGTAATACTTATATATGAATATGTGTATAAAATATTGCACTATCTTTTATACTATAATCTGTAAATTTTTAAATTTATGGGTGTTTATAGATAATAAATAAATTAAGTTGCTGGGTGGGGCAGATGGTCTGTTATAAATTTCTAAATTACTTTTGTGATGTAAGTAGAAAAAATATTGATTTATCATTATTAACTTTTCTTTATTTCTTTAAATTTTAGGTGCTTTTCCAACTCTTTCTAAAACATTTTTATTGGTAAATTATGGTTACACATA
>PVJX010029799.1:0-22616 GCA_004027295.1 Dolichotis patagonum | reverse complement strand
AGGGGAATAGCTGGATTGAATGGAGCTTCCAATCCTAGCTTTTTGAGGAGTCTCCATATTGATATTCACAGTGGCTGCACCAGTCTATACTCCCACCAGCAGTGGAGATGTGTATCTTTTTCCCCACAGCCTCACCAATATTTGTTATTGATCGGGTTCTTGATGGCAGCCATTCTTTCCGGGGTGAGATGAAATCTCAATGTTGTTTTAATTTGCATTCCTCGAATGACTAGTGATGTTGAACATTTCTTCATGTATTTATTTGCCATTTGTATATTTTCCTCTGACTCACATTTGTAAATATCATATTGTCTCTCTAGTATAAAAAACAATAATAAAAAACTGAAAGAGTAATAAGATCCAAAATGTATACTAGATAAAGATAGTGAAAGTGAAAGAAAGTGCTCTAAAGGATATAACTGTATGTATGTTTAAGTGTGCAAGACAGATAACCATCCTACTGGTTTTGTTAGTTCATCAAACAGAATGGTTTGTATTGTCATTGTTTGACTGTCCGTTTTTTATGCTTTGATTTTGTGAATTGAGCAACTACTTCTATGATAACAATATGTAATTGATCAGCTAGTGATTTCTTACTGTTTTTTTGAAACTCTGTAGTATTTCTACCCTTTTCTGTTTTGCTTTTTTTCTCTAAATAAAAAAACCGTACAATTTTCAATAAAAGTCACTCATTCAAAAGCCTATTTTACTTTTTTAACATATTCAAGTATAATAATACAGGTTTATAATAACAATGAATTTTGCTAAATTCCTAAAGTATGATAACAATAAACTAATAAGTACATGCGTTTAAAAGTGAGATTTATTAGGTTTAGATTATCAAAAACAATAAAGCTAGAGATAACTGTGCTGCCTCATGTATGCAACCCCAGATTTTGAGAGGCTAAGAAAAATGGTGAGTTGGAGGCCAGCCTCTGCAGTTTTGTGAGATTCTCTCAAATGAAATAGAACACATGCAGTAAAACTATTCCAAGTCAAGTAATGAGCAATTCATCAATTAGTGTCATGATCATTAAACTCTTTAGGATCTATTCTATGATCAGAAATACTTTTCTTAAATTAATCTTATTTTTAATTTTTTAAAAAATTTCGAATTTTGCCTAAAAGATTGTGCTAGTCATCAGTAACTGCATGAGATTTTGAAATGCCAACGTCCTAGTCCTGAAAATATATTCATACTCTCACATAATGCTCTTCTTAAATTGTTATTTTCAGAAACTCTGTCAGATAATATACCCTCAGGCCTTACGAACAGCAAAACCTGAGGAGATCCATGTTCAAGCTTCAGAGCCTTTACATAATTCAGAATATGAGAGAAAAGCCTTCGTGAAGTTTCTATATGTTGGCACATTAGAGCATAAACTGTTGGCTCAAAAACAGCAGTCAATGCCAAAACCTCTATGACAGGATTAAGGACCAACAGTCTTAAAATTAGCACTATGTACAATGGTAACTCTATGTATGATTAAAATATGAGAGATTCATTTTAAACCATATAAAAGGTAGTTCCTTGTTTCAACATCTTGTGATGATGTTACTCTCACATTAAATGAGATAGTAGAAAAACATTTTCCACACTTGAAATCAAGGTGTATTTTTTAATTTCTGACACAGTTTTCTGTTTGCTTTTCACATTTTATTAGATGATTCCGTATGTTTGACATTCTGCTAGAATTCACTTAGCTCCACCCTGTCATTCCCTTGTGTATAACTGCACAAAGTGTTGGAAATTGTACTTGAATTTGCTGTCCATTTATGTCGAATCTGCACATAAAGTAATGGAATGAAGTAGTGGTTTTGCTTTTTCTTATTAGAATTAGACCTTATGGCTTTCTCAGAATATGTAGCGCTAATTGTCAAAGTACCAGTAATACTCCTCCTCTCTCTCCTTCTCCCTAGCCCTCTTCCTCTCTGTCTCCTTCTCATGCTCTCTGTACTGAGGGTTAGCTCTAATGTCTTCATATTGAACTATATCACAAGCTCTATTTATATTTATTTATTTTGAGACAGAATGTGTCTAAATTGCCCAGGCTGGTTTGAACTTTTGATTCTCTTCCTCATCCTCCCAGGGCACTTATATTACAAGCATATGCTACCACAAATCATTTTATTTCTTTATATAGTTTCTTCCTTTACAGTTAAGGCAGTGGTATTTACTTATTCCATCAATTTCTCCATTTTTAAATACTGTTTTTGCTCTCTCCTATTGGGTACCTTATGGGTAATATTCTTTACTTTTTTCCAACTTTTTCCTGTTTTCTCCAATATATCCCTAGGATCTATACTGATCACCTTGTTTTTTCAACCGTATTCAATCAGTGGCCTATGCCTTGATTTTGATTGTAGAAATGGCCAATGTTATGCTTTTTATGTTTAGTGTAGTTGATTAACTTTTTGCAATGTTCATTTTCCTAGGGACTCATATTAAAATTTGTGCTTAAAATATTTCTGGAATATAGGTAAGGCAGACTTTAATATCTGTATTAGTTTAGAGTATTGATAACTTAGACTGTAAACTCTGTATTAGTTTGGATAAACAATGTACTTGAAAATATGCCTTATTTTGGTCTTATTTTAAGAAATTATGAAGGCTGAAGCTATAATTCAGAGAAAAGTGCTTACCTAGCATGTACGCTGTCCTGGGTTTGATTCCCATTACAGAAGGAAAGAAAGAAAGAAAGAAAGAAAGAAAGAAAGAAAGAAAGAAAGAAAGAAAGAGAAAGAGTATCCATGTGTGTGTGTGTGTGTGTGTGTGTGTGTAGTTACACACCAAAAATGCAATCATACATTTTTCTTCCATTTTCTTAAAATATATGTTCTGTTGTCTCGGTCATGTTCCTATCATTATATCAAAATACCCAACACCTGCCAAATAAAGAGAAGTTTCTTTTGACTCACAGTTTTAGTACATGTTTGGCTGCCTCCAAGACAGAATGGCATGCTAAAAGAAGTAAGAGACACAGAGAGAGGAAGGACAAGGGTCCCATTACTCCTCTGAAGACCACAGACCCATTAACCAAATACCTCCTGCTGGAACCTCATAGAGTGTTCACCCACTCCCAAAAGCATCAAACTGGGAAACAAAACCTTAACACGTGAACCATAAATCAGCATGCAAACTGTAATGTGTCTATCTTATCATTTTACTTAATACAAAATATACAGATTAATACCTATAAGGCAGTTAATGTGCTAATTATAACTCAATTTTTATAATCAGTTGTGTGATGACGGTATGACTGTCTTCCTAAGAGGGGAAAAAACTTCTTGTGGGGAAGACTCCAGTGGACTAATAGTAAATACTTAATAACTATTTCTGCAAGCAGTTCCAGCATTGATGTTTACAATGATAGGTGAGACAATTGTAACACAACAAATTAATGTGCTGAAACTTCACATATTCTTAAGCTTAATCAGTTACATGGTTAATCAGAAAGATTAGTCAGTAAGATTAGTTAATCAGTTAATCAGTAAGATTAGTCAGTTACTATTTTTGATGCTAGAATTTTATTTCCTCAGCTTGCTTTTTACTATTTTTTATAACAACCAATACAGACTATAAAAATATTACTCTGCATTATTTACAGTTTGTGAAAACCTTAAGGCAACAAATCAAGCCTTGCTTTGTAGCACTTGCCCATTTGTGTCAAAATATTCTTACCATGTTCACTTTTAAAGGGCTCATCTAACATCACAGAAAAGGCAGTCCAGAGACGCACAGCGGTGCAGTGTGGTGTAACTCTTCCACGCAGAGGCACAGAAGATGCTAGAACCTCCAAAGACAGGTAATAGGAAAATAATTCCAAAGTGGCAAACTTGTGCAAGTCCCAACAAAACTTTTTGTTTTTCATATTTCATTTAGTTTTAAATTTATATAATTTTGCATATTGAATCTTTTAAAGACTGGCTTGCAAAAGTTCTAAAACAGCAATTATTCTGGCCAGCTGGCTCCACCATGCCACTGAGATATTCCCACTGGGGCCATTTCCAAGGTACTCATGAATCCACAGAAGGCAAACCTGGGAGCAGATGTTAAAAATCAGTTTTGACAGGATATGCCCGTCAACTCCATCACATCACCGGCTATAAAATACAAAAACAGAAATTTTTGAGGGTCCCCCACACTTTTAGGGAGATTAAAATACATAGAAACCAAAGCTTCAGAACTGTGAGAATCAGTGGTGTCTCTGGGCCCCAGGGTTTAGAATGTGATTGGTGAAACTCAGGAAGTCCCAGTAACGGAATAATGGACACGGACATTTGCGAGAAGGGCCTAATATTTTTTGAAAGGTAATTTGAAGTGAAATAAAAGATTTTGTGGAGAAAAGGAGTATAAATAAATTTGTATGTCTATGAGAGAGTATTATGAGTCAGGATAGTCCTAAGAATAATTTCAGTTTAGTCTTTCATTTCTAACTGAAAATATTTGTTTCTGGGGTTGATTTTAACTTGTGCAATGGATGAACATGAATGCAATGTCTAATTGTAGCTGCTTTTAAAATCGTATTACCAGAGCCAGTGCTTTCCATGGGCTAAACATCTTCAGAGGCTTGAAACGCAAACTAAGGCCAAACCACACCTGAGAGCAACAGAGATTCGGGGGTTTGAAAGAAGAAGGCAGAAGAAGAAAGGGAAGATAGTCTAAGAGACTTGAGCGCATGTGGTTTGAAGCACAAACTGTGATTTAGCCAGGGTGAAATTGTCTTTCTCAGAGCACCTGAGAAACTCAGCATGAAGCTTCTTGTGCACATGTGTGTACGTCGGTGTATGTGCGTAGACTGTATCTACTTGCGTGTGTGTAGATACATGTGCGGAGACTGCATCCACTCACGTGTTTGGACACCAGTACGGACAAGCCTGAAGGAAGGAACAATTCAGGTTAGAGCAGTGAGATGACTCGTAACTGAAATAATAATTCTGTACAAGCAGCAATTTGGATTAAGAGTTACCTGTCAGAATATGAACTTCCAAACAATTGAGAGAAATTTTAGAACTTTAAACTTCCATAGAGTAGGGAATGGAGCTTTGGGGGAGGATTCATATTAATCTCCACAAGCACGGCCATTCTGGTTTACAGAAATCTGTAATTTTTGGTTGTTTTTCGAGGCACGGTCTGGTTGTGTTGGTTAGGCTGGCCTTGAGCTCACTAAGTGGTCCGGGCTGGCACAGAAAGCCAGGCCACCCCCCAGCTCAGCTTCCGCAAGGCTGGGATTGTGGGTGAGAACCACCACAGAGGGCAGAAATCCAAAAATTTGATACATCTTGTTCCAGAGTGTTTTCTATTCATCTTTTAAGGTTTATATAATGAATTCAAATAATTGTAACATTAAATGTGTTTATTTTGATGAAATTTTTACCATTTAATAGATTTCCTTAAATTGTGAAGATATGATCTGAGTTAATCCCTCCATCTTTTCTTTTTTTGGTTTTGGAAACTGAGCTCAGGCATTTCCTACTGAGCTACATTTCCTATCCATTTGTATTTTTTTATTTTGAAACACAAGCTCAGTAAAACCCTTAGATGTCCATCTGGGCTCAAACCTACGATTCTCCTGCCTCTGCTCCCAGAGTGCTGAGACTGCCTACCTGGGTCAGCACATCAGGCTGGAATGTCCTTGCTTACAGCATAAATCTTTCCTGCCTTGTTGTGATTTACTGGGTTCACAGCATGCACACAGTCTTCTAAAGATGGTAGTGTGTCTGTATGAGTGTTCGTGTGTGTGGGGCTGCGGGTTTCTGTGTCTATGTTGATAAACTCATGCAACTAGCTAAGAGTGCAGGTTTTATTGTAAGACTTCTCTAAATATTGTGACAAAAGCCTTACAACGAGGTTACTCACACTATTTAAGCTCCACTTGCCAAAACAGGCAAAAAATTCAAAGTTCACTATCCTAGAAGGGACTTGCTTTCAATTTTCCCCAGTTTGAAGCTGGCGAGTGCCAGCAGGTGTACCCAAGCATATTTTCACTGTCAGACAGTATCAGCGTAAATAAAATCACTGAGATAACCAGCCTCAAAAACCTCATGAATCACGAAGGCGTTTTTACATAATGTCAGACCTAAATTATCCTTTGCACACTAAAATTTAACCTACCTCCTTAAAAGTAGGATTCATTTTCCACTATTGTCTGTTTCCAAAGACTCTAAATATGCATTCAGCATTTTTTGCTCTACTTGTTTCTGTTTAACACCAAAATAAGAGTAAAACAAAATAATGAGACAAAATAACCTTTCGCTATTTTTATAGGAAATTCAGCCAAAGAGAACTGTCTAAACACATCAGTCAAATGGGTAAAGTGCGTTCCTGTTACTTTAGTAAAATACAAGATATGCTGAAAAATTGTATTTAGTGGAGAACATGGACTGTATCTTTACTTTTGAGGAGAGAAAACATTCTACCCAAATTCACAAGCTTTCAGTCTTTCCTTTTACGATTTCATTTCTAGGCCTGAAATACAGTCTGTCCTTTTTCTCAGTTGGGTTTACCTCCCTGTGTCTCCCACGTTGTCATCCCTGGCTCCAGTCATGCTACTCACACCATATCCATCCTCACCTGTCACACACTCACAGTCTCAATTTACCTGATGCACTGCTTGCTCCAGACAGCTGTCATTTGTTGTAAATGAAATTCCAGACGTGTGCATTTCTCGCTGCTCCCTGAAGGACTGTCGCAGGCACATGAAACAAGCAGCATGCTTGCAGGTGCAGGGCTGGGAATAACTTCTGCTGTCACCCGTTATCATAGGTGAACCATGTAACCTGACCACGCGGCTGTGACTTGTCATTATGGACCACTTGCCCAAATGTGCAGCATCGCACCTAGCGTCCTGGGACACCTTTGTCTTCCCCCCTAATTGACATGTTATAATAATTCCTATGAGCCTCCAGAGAATTTTGAGATTAATGTTTATGTACTTCTAAGCATTCATGCTAATACACAAGTTGTTGCTTCATGGACAGATGGAAAATTGTAAATGAAAGAAATGATTCATTATATTTTCCACACCCAGGCGTCAGGAAGGAAAGCTGCCTTTTCAGTGCCTTTATCTGTCATGGACTGCTGAGAAGCTGTGCAGGCTATGGCAGTGCTGTGATCATTTTCTGCAGCTTTTCGGGCCTGCCAACTGCAAGATTCCTCCCGATGCAAGTTAATAAATAATGTATGCACTGCTAATAGATCCAAATCTTAAGTTCCTGTTAGAGAGAGAAATTGTGCCAAATCATCACAGAAGTGCTATATTGAATCGGAGGGGGGGAGGGGCAGGGGAGTGGGAAGGGTAGACAAGGAGGAGGGAGGGAGAAACCAATGTTATGGATTCTATGTGTTACTGTAAGGACTAAAACTAATGTATTTTAAGTAGTCATACAAATTTATTTCATTCATTATTTTTATATACTATTGTCTTTTGTTTTTTTCTGCTTTGAAAATTAATTTATTGTACTACTTACAAATTTACTAAGATAACTTAAAAAAATTTTTTTTTTATTTTGAAGGTAGTAGAAATACAACAGAACAAGACAGAACAAAGTCAACTGAGACAGTGCAGTGAATTTGACACAGAACTTCACAGCAGGTTACTGGGATAACAGTAATAGGTACCATAGTGCACCTCGTTATCTTCACAATAAGGTAACTTTTAAATACCTAGGTTTTTTTTTTTTTTGGAGAGACTTCTAGATTACAAGATTTTTAACCTAATGAAAATATACAAACTATATACATATATGCCCCTTATAAATTATACATACATCACATACATACATTGTTCATTTGTCTGTTCCATCTTTCACCTAAGTACCATTCATACCTACTGCAAATTTTAGGCATAATAATTATTTTAATCTTTTTAAAAATTGTTGGTAAAATAAACTTTTGAGACATGTGCATATACCATAGAAAAGGGTCAGTAAACTTGTTGACCGGGGCGAGAGGAAAACCCTCTAACGTATTGGCTTTGCAGGCTATATACACTCAGTCCCACTGACTGAGTTCTACTGTCAGCGGGAAATCAGAGGGTAAGCCACAGATAAGCTAGGTGATTATGCTTTGATCTGGGAGCCATAGTTTACAAAGCTCTGTTTCAATGAAAACTTGATCTAAAACAAAGCTTATTCTGACTGGATTACTGCAGCATGTTTCCAAGGCTTTGAGTATCCTCCACTGCGGTTTGAAAAGACAGGTGACACTCACACTTTAGAGGCGTCACAGTCTGTTCATTGCATGTGGGGTTGTGGGAGCGTCACACACCTTATCCCACAAAGGAGACACCACGCACGGGGGCTACTTTCCCATGCGCATGCGTGGCTGCGGCCTAGACCCGCCTCTGTGGGCAGGAGAGGCCCCAGCAAGGCTGAGCGCAGCCTGTAGAGGGGTCAGGGGGCCAGGCTCAGTCAGATCCGTGCGCACACAGCCGTCTCACTTATGAAGGATGGCTTTGGAGAGCGCTGTCAGTAAGCAGCATCTGAAAGAAGGAGCAGCAAGAACCCCCAGAGCAAGCTGCCTCTCTTGCCTGCTATCTGATCGGTGAGCTCCTTCCTGAATTCAACATGGAAATACTATTATCCCCATGCAGAAAAGGTTCAAAACGATAAGTGTTTGATGAATGCATATATAAAAAATTAACAAATGCCATGAAGGAGAGTGCCTTGAGGCCTTGAGCTGACCACAAAATCAAGGTGCTTTGTATCTTTCTTTTAAGCACTTTTCAATGCACTTTGTTTGATTTCAACAACCCCAAGAGACTGCATTTCAAAATGGCTTTTCTCTCCAATACTGTGTGAAGTGCCCTTTAGAAGTCTAAACAAGTAATGTCATCTGTGTCTGTGTGTCAGTGAGCTTTGCATTATCCTCAGAAAAGTCAAAAGGGTGATATAGGAAAATGAAACTCCCAACCTCCTAGATGCCCAGGGTGAGATCCTGTTCTCTTAAAATCAAAGGATGAATTTTAGGATTAATGAAAGTTAAGAGAAGAATATAGTTTTTGAAAGAAAAAAGCTTCTATCTGAGGGAGCGCGAAGGGGTCCCCAGAGAATGGCCAGGAGCTCTGTCTTTTCTAGGGACTTTTATGGAGTGAAACCATGAAGTAAGCTGGGTCCAAGATGGGGAAGACATGGGAACTCGCCAGGTGAGCATAAGGTGGGACAGAACCATGTTCAACCAATCAGATTAATTATTTGGGTAAAATTGCCCAAATGGAGGACAAAGGGGGAAGTGAGTTATTAGCAAGTGAGCGTGCTTAAAGAGCGGTGACTCTTCTTGTAGGGGGCTGGGATGGTGACTCCTGGCTTCCTCAAGGTGATGCATACTTATTTAGAATATCAATCCCTCATGTTTACACTTGGGGTGTGATTGCATTTGTTTTGCCTTTTGTATTGAGGTCTGGCCCAAGGCAAGAGGTGTGTGTCTCCTCCCACGTTACACGGTTACCTGGTCTTTTGCACTGGCTCCTTCAAGGACCCATCCCTGTCTGACTGCTTATAATGCTTCTAACTCAGCTGCCTGTAACACTATTATCCTCATGCAGACAGGTTCAAAACGATAGGTATTTGATGAATGCATATATAAAAAATTAACAAATGCCATGAAGGAAAGTGCCTTGAGCTGACCACAAAATCAAGGTGCTTTGTATCTTTCTTTTCAATGCACTTTGTTTGATTTCAACAACCCTAAGAGACTGCATTTCAAAATGGCTTTTTATCTCCAATGTTATAAGAAGTTCCCTTTAGAAGTCTAAACAAGTAATGTCATCTGTGTCTGTGTGTCAATGAGCTTTGTATTATCCTCAGAAAAGCCAATGGATGTGTTAGCCCTGGGTGCCATTCTGAATGCAGGGTGGTGGCTTGTAAAGAAAGGTGCTTTCTCTAAACTTCTTCAAACACACGTGTAATCCCGTGTCTTCAAAGTGGTATTTTGTATTTGTCTTTTAGGCGATTCTTTGCTGTGATTATCAGTGAAGTATTTCACCTTATCTATATACTTGATAATTCAATTCTATAGAATGCTTGATAATTATGTTTTTGTCCATATGCTTGATAATTGTATATACTTGATAATTTATGAGTTAATGGCTTGAAAGCAAGCCATTAACTCATAAATATTGTCAAACACCAGGTGTATGCCCCAAGCCTGCCACTGGTCTCTTCCGAAGCTTCTGAAGAATGAGAGAACTTGAAGCTTCTCAGACCCGGAATGTTCATTTCACCTGGACTACACAGGTTATGTGGAAATTGTCCTTTTCCTTGACAGAAAGTCAGCTTGCAAATTGACAAGGGAAATCAGTTGGTACCCACTACAGATCATATTTCAACTCAGAAAACATCAAATGCACCGAAGCGTAGAGACTCAGAGCAATCATGTCCAAGGCATATTCAGGGGAATGATGGTGGGTTGTGACACCACACTGCTTCTGCAGCGGTTTATATCACTTATTTCTAATGACGTTCTAAATCCTTCTGTCCATACACAATAGCACACAGAGACAGTGATTTCAGATATTTGAGTGTTCTGTGCATTCTATAGGGAAAACACGGACTCCTCGGCTTCTGTTCCTTCTAATGGTCACACTGTCACAATGGATGTGTTGAGACGGAGTAGAGCACATGCTGGGGTAAGAGGTGAGAGCCTCGAGGTCTCCCTTGAGAACACCTGCTATTAGGAGCATGTCCAAGACAACCTTCCAGTTCAAGGGTTCACTCAGATTCACAGAAGGTGGCCGTCCGTGGTACTCACTGTTACAGGAGGTTGATTAGGGTCAACCACAACAAAAGTGCATTTGACAAGGGTGCAAGAGACCAAATGTGGGGATGCCAGTGGAGTTACAAGGGTAACATAGAAGCCTTCTAGCAACACCCATGGAGTGTTAACAACCACAGCACCCAGTGAACTCTTGGGGTGCAGAGACTTTTGTAAGACTTGGTCACACAGATGTGTATTCAACACATCCGTACTCTCCAGAGTTGGTCAAGCTGATACCTTATGGTACACAGCACCCACTGTAAGTCACGTTACTAGCATAGCTCTTCTATTGATCATCTTAAAAGTTGGGAGCATGCAACTAATACTCATGCAACCAGTTCCAGGTTCTAGTTCCTGTTCAGTCTGCTCGTTCTTCCTGTTGGACTCTTTCTCTTACTCTGTGTATTCCCATTCAGTTTCATTTTATGAAAAAACCAAATGTTATCTTTAAAAATTAGACTTAAAAGCAAAATAAATGGCATGCATCATATTTGTCATACTTTAATTTGTTTACATGGCAAACAATGGTAAGTGCTGTACTGAAGGGATTTTAGGAGGAAAGCTAAATAGTATCCTGAAAGTATTGATAAGTTAAAGGATAGAAAATAACATGTTTTCCTTTCTCAATTACCCTTTGGGTGTTAGTTGAAAGATGAAAACAGTTTCAGTTTGTGTGGGAGTGGTTTAAAAGCATACATCTGAACATAAATTGAGCCTTTTATCTCAAATTCTTAACTGTTACTCTGTGTCGGTTTTAAGATTCCTTTCTGATTCCTGCTCTTTGTCTGGAATCTGTCATTATGATTCTGTATCTTTCACTCCTGGGAATCACAAAGCACTCGGAATCTATGGTACATGTCAGTAATTTGTTTTAAGTGGGCTTAATTTTCACCTTTCTCATTTCCTTCAAGAGAGTCCAAAGAAATCCCTTATTTATCTTTAGCCTGAGAAGCTGTGGTCTCATTGGTAAATTCCTTTCTTTCCTCTGTAATGCTCTTGTGTTTACTGCCATGCCACAGAAATAGAGACAATATAGGACTGTTTCATGGTAAGTAATACTACCATTCCTCAAATCTCAGCAAACACAGTAAGCGGGCCTTCTAAATATGCATTGGGCTTTCTTTCTTTCTCTCTTTGTTTCTTTCTATGCATGTGAACTTTATATGCATGTGGTTGAATACTTAGTGATAGAAAAATGGAAAGTTGATTTCAATAATGGCAAGTTTAAGAGTCACAAAATGGCATTTCCAAATTGGATGTTATTCTATTCCTTAATGCTTTCTTGCTTTTGTCTGCATTATTCCAAATAGTATCAGAGGTCCACAGTTTTAGTTTGTTTAAAAGAACGAATGAGGTGCCATGCATGGGTTCTTCCAAGTTTGGCTGAGGTAAGCTGTGATATCCAGTGTTCCCAGTCTTAGCAGCTCCTCATACGCAGGCTATTTTTTCTCTTATGCTATGTGGTAGGGATTCTGTTTTGTTACTTCTCACCCCGGAACCCAGGTCAGTGGAGTTGAGGGCACTTGTACACTGGGAGTGGCTGAGGTAGAGGGCAGGCCCAGTTGTGGGTAGTCTCACCAGCCCTTAGCCACCACCAGCAGGACCCATCCTGGTGCTAACCTGAAGCAACCCTGCCCTTCTCCACCACAAGGGGGCACCAAAGTGCCGAATCACCTTCCTCTCACCTATGCAGCGACTGCTAAAGCTGGTTTACTTCATAAGGTAAGCACCCAAGAGTGCTGAGCTCACAGTCCACTCTCCCTGGATTTTAGATTCAGTGGTTAATACTTTGCTGCTAGACTGTGAACAAGTCACATCGCTTGGCTTTAATTCCTGTTCCAGTGAAGGCAGGGATTTCTATGATCTTAAGTATCTCAAATTTGGATTTAAAAATCTTTTTTAAAGAATGTCCATGATGAATTAAATGGGAAAAGTAGATTCTTGAACGAAATTCAAAACTGACTTAAGAATTTGTCAAGGAAGATGATACTCATACTCTGCCCACTGCAACACCAACACCTTTGACATACACCCCAAAACAGCTTCATAACGATTTCCTTTATATTCCTCAGTAGGAGACACACACACACACACACACACACACACACACACACACACGGTAACTAATTTCCATAAACTGAATACCAACAACGACAGGTTTTTAAATACAAATTAAGAGCTGGTGCCTGGAGTTTTGTGCGCTCCAGCCCAACAGCAGTGTGCCCCAGAGGGCACCTGGAGAAAAGCCCTCCACCCTCAGAACATGACCTTGTGCCTTTGCGAATCTGCCAATGAGAATTGAGGGGCAGCAACTGCTCTGTGGATCTTATTTATTTTTTTAATCAATATTGAGGAGGAAGGGAATAAGCAAGGGTTATTGGTACAAGATGAGCTTTTGTACCTTTTTTTATTTCTTCTTTGGATTTTATTTAGGGTTTTTTCTGACATTATGACTTACTTACACATCATACTATTTAAATTTTGTGGCTGAAATTTTTCCCACTCTAAATTTTACTTTCTTCTCTTTGAAGGTATTTAATTTTGCTTATTCGGCAAATTAGTTAATCTCAAAAGATTTTAAATCAGTCTCATGTAACACACTAAGGTTAGTAGGAACAACTAATAGGTACTATTTTAAAATTTTATAAACTAACAAATAATTATATACTTTCATACTATAGTATAAGGCACAATGTAATAATGCAGTAAAAGTACTCATTTTGGAATGACTGAATCAGACTAACATAAACTATTACACTTTTAAGCAGTAATTCTAAACTTCCAGGTTTCCCGGGAATGTTCCATCAAAAATTAACCTTAGAAATGATCATCTTCAAATTGAGTTTGGGGCAATTCAAAAACACTAACAACGAAAGCGTTTACTTTTCTTTTAAATATTACTTCTGCTACTACCCTCTAAACATTCTTTAGGAAAATGAGGCATAATGGATTTCAAAGTTTATTACACATTTCAAATTGACTGTTCTCATCACAGTCAAACAGAATGGCTAAGAGGGTAATAAAAATAACAAATATTAATAGTCTAATGGTTCTTACTTACTTCCTTTAATGTTATTAGTCATGTGGTACCTCAATGCAAAGAATGTATTACAGACGGTTATGTGATTAGTTACTAATTCTTTGAATGAAAATCAAAAAATATGATGCTATTTCTTTGTTACAGAAATAACTCAGTTCCTGAGTAATGCAGTCAAATTGCACTGGTTGCTGGGAGAGGATAAAAGTATGGTTGAAAAAAAGAATCTGATAACTATCTTCAAATCTTGTGTTAGCTGAATGTTCCAAAGTTCTTTCCATCCAGACTTTCATTATACTCCATAACATCAGTCTGAATCAACAGTGCGATTTTGATGTATATTTATGATTGCTTTAAATTTCTCATCCTGAATTATGGCCAGTAGCCTTTCTTTTACTCTGTTATATCCCAAATTATTTGACACGGATCAAGTAGTACTCTTTCAGCTAGATTATATACCCATCAAGTGATTAATTAGCCTTTTTTTTTCTTTTTTTGAGGCAGAATCTGGGCTCAGGTTGATCTTGAACTCACTCTTATCCTCTTGCTCCAGCCTCCTGCGTGTGGGAATCACATGCCACCACACTTAGAAAGTTAGGTGTTTTCACTGGAGTCACTTAGGATACAGATTTGCTTGAGTGTTAGGTTACTAAATTATATATTTCATTCGTCTATTTATCTAAGGACATTTTTATTGTTTTGATCCCATCTGAAATACATACATGTGTAATATAGGTACATATGCACAATCCATCTATAGTAAGCAGCTTTCTGTTGTTGTGACAAAATACTTGAGCTAAAACATTTGAAAGCAGGAAACATTATTTTGGCTCATGGATTCAGAGGTGTCAGTCCATGGTTACTTGGCTCTGTTGTCCTAGGAATTGTGTGAGCCAGAATATCACAGTGGTAGAGGAACCTATTGGGAACCGAAAGGGAGCTGGGGTTCCCATGTTTCCTTTAAAGGCACATGCCCAAAGATTTGACTTCCTGCTACAATGCCCCACCTCCCAAAGGTCCCACCACCTCTCAGACACACACGGGAATGTGAGCACGTCTCTGACACATGGCTTTTTCAGATCTAAATCATAATTCTATCTATCTATCCATCTATCTATCTATCTATCTATCTATCTATCTATCTGTCTATCTATCTATCCATTTTACAAGCTGCTAGTTCACTTACCTGCATGTTCAGATTCCTTATTATTTTTCCTGGGTTATATTTCTCACATTTCCGTTATATCTGTGGAATGAAATGTGTAAGTTCTATCATTTACTCGTTTTAATCTTAAAGCTCCTGGGAAGAGTGGGCAGGTCCTCACTCTACTTGCTCTTATACATGGATTTCTCATGGTCTTCTTTGGATTTGCTGGCCCTGAGACTGATTCATGAAAGGTGAGGCCTAGAGAGAGAAAGGAACCTGATCAAAATTTCTCCTCCTCTGTCCAACATCTCCATTTCTACTCCTGTAGAGAGGATCTCTAGAGTGTCATCTGTTCAGGAAGAAAATATTTTTCATATCCTTTAACAAAAATAATGTCTGAAGTATCACATTCACATGGTAGTACATTAAAAATGCAGAAATAGAGTTAAGTAATAGTATTTTCTGCATAACAGCTTACTAATGCCTATAGTAATCTTTTTAGACAATTTTTTCTTTGTTCTATTATTTTTCTAAGTTAAAATAATATGACTATGTGTATACTTACATATTTGTCAAATTTAGTCAATGTATATATGTCTTATGTTTAAAAGATGGAATTTAGCTAAGACGAGCATTATTTTCTATTCTTCAATTGTTAAAAACATCTTATTTATAACATATGTTTCCTTTATGCCTTCCCCCCATGATTTTAGCAAGCATTTCAGTTCCTTTTATGAAAAGGAGAAGGTGAACATCACAGGATTTCCCATAGCATTTTGTGAGTACTATCTTTAAGTTTTTCATTGTCGAGACTATTAACATTTGTATTACAGAAAAAATGTCTTCAATTATACATTTAAGTGAGCAGTTTGTTGACTTTTCTACATTGTGGAAAAATAAAGATTAGACATTAGCATTAATAGGATAGGCTAATTTAAATGTTTCATTTACATACAAAGTGTACTGCTCTGATTGACCTGTTAGTAAGCAGTGAAATTCAGAAAACACGGACAAAGTGGGTTAAGACAAAAGAGAAACATAAGGCTAAGAGAATATAAGAACTGGAGTTCACAAGCCAAGCAAAATGAACACAGTAGCTGAATTTCTCACATGAAAGAGCGACATGGCTGTACAATCACTGAGTCATGGGGAAAGACTTGCTCTCCAGTGCTGAACTTCAGTGCAGCATTCGCTTTGCCTAAGCTGAGTCAGCAAGATCACAACAGCTTCCTTATTTAACAAAATAGAGCCGTGCTAATTAATATAACCTGTACATTACACACGTGTTTAACACATGATTTCACGTGGTTTGCATAGCCGAGCTACTTCAGCATTGCTACACTATGAATACCAGTGTGTTTCTCGTATTTTTATGAACTGTGCCCCTCAGCTGTGTACGCAGGGACCTACACATCAGTCCTGCTCTTTGAAGCCTCATGTACTTTACTGCTGGTGAGCAGTTGGGAAGCCAAGACATGTAAAGGAAGATCTCCCATTTCTGCAGGTTTTTTGAAAGTTTTATTCTACCCAATTCTGTAATATTTTATTCAGTTCTATTTTAAGTCAGATTTATACCACTCCATAATACAAAATGGAAAATGACATCAAGACGTGTTCCACTTTCAGCATCTCATGGACCAGGCTAGAAGAAAAACACAAACAAAGGAGCTGTAAGTTTTTCTTGATAGGTTCATTTCAAAAGAACAATTTTATCTTAGTATCTATGTTTATTGTTACTTGAACCATTTTACCCAGTAAGCATTTCTGACAGAGACAATAAAGATTTACGATAGAATCACCTTAAGTTGTTATTTAATGAGCAGCAGAATTAATTTATCAGTTTACAAATATAGGACTTGCAACAAGCAAAATGCTGTGTTGGATATGTGAAAACTAGTAAAACCCAAAGCTTCTGGTACTTGTCTGTGCAGAAATACAATCTATGGGTAGGCATGTACACAAGTATACACAAGTATTTAAATAATTTGAAGACAGGACGTAGCATAAATGCCATAAGGGCTGCAATGCTCATGAGGTAAATATTAAAAAATAACCGTATATTATTTTAGGGAATTATTTAACGCATAGAACATGTCATGGAATATGTTCGTATTAGTCTACAATCTAAAAACTGTTTGAAGTCCATAAATAACATTTTTAATTAAATCAAATCTTACATTAATCTTTAGTATTTATGAAAAGATCCTGAAGTCATCTCATAGAGGAGTTGCAAACTTATTAGGAAAACAAAATTCCCTCTGTTAAATAAGATCAATTTTGTTATGGTATTTCCCATAATGCAAACTTTTTATTTTGCTATCTTTGAAAACTATGTACAAATATTTCTGTTTAGAGTTCAGAGTCTAACAAATGAAAGCACTTTTGTTCCTTTTTCCAAAGCTCTTCTTCTCCAGCAACCCAAGGACACAGTGTCAGATCTCACACCCATCTGTCTCTCCTCCTTGGGTCTTCATAATATTAGTCAGCTCATCCCTGGTTTCTTTGCATTTTGATTCAATGAGTTCTTTTTTACCTTCCAATATGACTAAAACTTCCTCCTGAGAAATGATGTTATGCCTCAGATATATCAGAAACTTGCAAAATGTTTGTGCTCATTAGAGAGGATGAAGATCTTGAAGGAAAAATCAATATACTTTCTTGTAGATTATCATGAGAAATTGGTACAATGACTTATCAAACATAAATCCAGTAAATCTGCCTGGGGATGAAGTTTGCCTCCACTTTTTATTTTAAAGAAAAAAAATAATTTCCTAGAATTCTGGCAGTGAATAAGTAAAGCCCTCGTTTCATTAAAGATAATATTTTATTTTATCATATGAAAGATAATATTACAACCAGGAGAATATTTGCTTTTGTATTTGCATACAAGTTTTCTGTTCTCACCACTTAACAAATTCAAATATCAACCTTACTTTCCTCTCTACCATTGTTCCTGGTGACCTTAATATCATCTGGGTCTGGAGCCCAGAGGTCACTACACGTTTCACACACAGACACACACACACACACACAACATCATAAGAACAAAAACAAAAGAACATATCATAAATCTTCAACTGAAATAGGTATTTTCCAACATTCAATTGAATGGAAACTCCTTCCAATGCAGTTACTGAGTAACTTGGATCAAACTCATGACCTTGCACTTGCCAGGCAGGCGCTTTTGCTGCTGAGCTAAATCCCCAGCCCCCGAGTAACTTTTGATAGAATGATTTACTACAGCTGACAAAATATCTCCAGCCATCAGTTAAGAATATTTTAAAAATCTGTTTCTCTTCTATGCGTATCTGTAATTAGCCTTGTCCAAATTGCACTCATAAATGTAAAAAAGAATGATTTCTATATGATTTCAACCAAAACTTGGTAGCTTTTTCCTTGAAACAGTGTACTGGGTGTAACATACCCGACAAAAGGAAATAGCTTCTTCAGGTGGTGATGCACAGAACAGCTGCGTGGTCAAACCATCAGATGCTACCTTCCATGTTTATTACATGGCCCCCAGGCCATTTTCTGGCATATTTATTCATGCACGCTACATTCATAGTTATCTGAATAATAGAAATTCATGTTTCTCAGATGTTGATTATTGTTCCGTAACAATAGAAGAATGGATCTTTGAGCTTGTAATATAGCCTGCAAGCTAACAGAATCAGCGCCAGCCAGAAGCTAGTTAGAAAATTAGAATCTCATACACCCAGTATTTTTCATTTCATTCACATAGATGATTCACATCCTTATCGCAGTTTGGAAGACATGAGCACACGTGATTCTTTTGCTGCGTTCTCCTGTGCTTTCCTGTGCGGATCTGGTGTTAGACACACCTCCCTGTTGAGTCGAGTTGATGGAGAAGGAAGCCAGGGAAGGGGCTGGCATTGCACATCGGTGCACGGAGATGCTGCAGGTGCACAGTCAGCACTTACTGGCCCAGCTCCACGCTTGCTCAGTGAAACAGGCAGCACTGCCTGCTTCCACAGCCAGGGCCAGGACCATTTCTTCTTTCTTTCTTTCTTTGGTACCAGGGATCCAACGTAAGACCTCACACTTGCCAAGTAGGCACTTGGCCACTGAGCTAACCCCCGGGCCAGACCTACTTCTAAACTATATTTGCTTTTGAACCCTGATCTCTGTGCAAAACACATTTGTCTTAAAACTCACAGCCAGTAGAAAGTGGATTGTATAGTTGATTGCGTCAGCAGAATGGCGCCTCGGGGATAACTGTGGCTCAGTATTAGCTCAGAACAGTCCAGTGGAGGATTATTTAACTCTTGCTCAGGATTCTGCGTCCCCAAAGAATAAGCTCAAGAGTGATTGCTACAGCAGCATAAGCGCCTGCCTGGCAAGTGCAAGGTCATGAGTTCTATCCCTCATTAAAAAATCAAAAAAAAAAAAGGAACAAGTGCTAATCAAGATATAACTAGTGCTAGCAAATATCTTTTGAAACAAAACCAAAATGAGTACATTCTACCTGAGCAGTGTATGAATCGCGTTCAGTCCAGATTGGGTTAAAATATTTCCTTCTGCAGTTTGTTGAAGATTTTTGATTGGTAAATCAACAAGGGAATGAAAAGCATCTTAGTGAGACTCAGCCAGATAATGGTGAACCATTCACTAACTCGGTACAAATTTTGGGTTAACACACCAGAGACTACCACCTCATTCAGATGTTAGACCTCCTACAAATATCATCGTGAACTCTATGAACAGGAACAAACCAAGATTTAAAAAATAATATCAAGGGAGACGGAAATGTTAACTTTGCTGATTAATCATTACACACTGTATATATGTATGGAATTATCACACATTTCTCAATAAATTTGTACAGTCACAATAATAATTTTTAAAGCTCCAAAAATTGAGCTTACCTTCCCCAAACTTTCCACCTTTCACACCTTTAATTCCACCATGTCTAATGATTTCTGGTTTTGTGAACATGTAGACTTGTCTTCTGGTAGGGAGAAATGGAACAATGGTTTTTATGTTAAATTAAAATCAAAATAAGACACATTTCAGAAAGTCTAAATGATTGTTTACCTATATTTTAAGATGCTTAAAGTTATTTACATTTTTGTACATAAGCATTACTAAACTATTAGAAACATATAATACATTTATGATGTATTTCATAGAGAAACACTTGAGAAAGAAATGCACATTGCTCTATTAGCACATGTAAAATTTATCAAAGTACAAAAATAGTTTTTCCTTCAGTTATGCATATTTTTATTTAGTTTCTAGGTAAAAAAGGAATGCCTCACAATTACATTATAAAAAATCATATAAATACAAATTTAGAAAATGCTTAATTTTATACTGATGTTTTTCTACCTTTTATATCAATAGAATTCGTTTGTTCAGCAAAAGAATTTCTAAAAGGGAATTTTATTACACAATGGCTATCTCTCTTAAGGAATAAGACTTGGCAAATGGCAGCCTTCTTTGCAATTCTATTGATTTTTATGGGTTGAAACAGCTGTCAATAAGTATTTGAGTCAATTTGATAAAAACAATATAGGCATTTCCTACATAAAAATAGAAGAAATTAAATATTGGAATTGCATTGAGACAGCTTGAAAGAATAAAGGTCAATTGTTTCTTTCCTAATCAGTGGTATTTATGTTTGCTGATGTATCATATTTCAAATTTTATAAGTCTCTGCAGCAGTTAATTTCCCTTGTATGCAAATTTTAAAATATTCCTTATTAAGAATAAAAAAGCATGGGATGTTGGATGAATAAAGAAATAGATTACTTTGCATCTTTTCTGTACCTTTGATTCACAGTCTCATAAACCCTAACATTTACTCTCAAACGACCATATTCAGATTTATTCATTTGAAAAAATCAGAACAGTATTCTGAAACAATTTTATAGCATCTTTTTATGAGACAGTATACCCATTATATTTATAGTAATGAGAAGTAGTATCATATTGTTGTCAAAGATTGGTCTCTGTTTTGTCACTTTGAAAATAAAGGTAAAATTTTAAAATCACATGTTTAGAGAATTCTTGTTGAATGTTGAAATGTGTACCTTAAAAATAGCAGGCATATGCTTTGTGGAAATAGGTTGATATGCTCTTGAACAGCAGTGATTACTGGGGTTAGTGCAGTATGACCATGTGATGTGTGTGAATGAATGAAGCCTGTCTGGGGATTTAACAGAGTAAGCAATGCACATAAACCAGTTGCTTATACGATGAGCATTTTTTGGTCTATTTAACACTGACTGAGTCAGCCAATTTTTAAAATTTGACATGTGTTACTACTTTATCAGATTAAAATTGAGTATTTGCACTTTGTTTTACATCTGTAACATGTTTAACACTTACTGCATTGTTTTTATTTCACTAAGAAATACAAACATGCATATTAATTTAAGTTTTAAATTTTCATCAATACGTGTTTGTCCTACATAATCATTACATTCTACATAGGGTTGTTACATGTACATAACACATCTTAATTTTTTTATTCCTCTTCCCTTCCCTTTTCTCCACTGCCCTCCATCTCTTGGTTCCCCTCCCATTTGCAAAAGATTTTTCTCTCAGTTTCTTATTATCTTTTACCTTGCTCTTTAAATTATTTATAGTTTGGGTTTCTTTTTATAAGAAAAACCATGTGCTACTTCAGATCCACATATGTATAATTAAAGCATTTATCATGTATAACTGAGGAAGTTTGTCATGTTCAGAATTACATAGTTTCTATCCCTTAATAGTTGTCTAGTAAAAGGTTACACCACATGGAAATATATTCACTAACAATTCTAGAAAATCATTTTTGCTTATTAATGCTTGTGTTTATTTGCAAATTGAAATGTTTATGATTTTGCTATACCAGAGTATGGTACCATATGCTAGATCATATTTAAGACCTACCTCGGATAAAGTCACAAATGCAGTTTAGCAACTTGGAAAAGCATGAAAAAACTATAATAACTACTGAAAATGAATTTTTATAATGAATTCTATGTCCCCCAAATAATATATAAACTATGAAAGATAAATATTTTGAGCAAACAAAAGGAAGGGGAATTGAATGTACTCAGCCTCTCCTACCACATGTTTTTTTTTTTTTTTAATTAGTACATCTTCTCATTCAGCTCTGTGTAATCATTGTCTGTAGCAGAATTTGGCAGTTGGTACTGAGCTGTATGGTAGCTTGGGGCATGCAGGGTATCCCACACATCTCAGGGGTCCAACAAACAGCGGACACTGTTACTGTCAACTGTGTGGAGGCCCTACACTTGAGCGTCTACTAATCATGTTTTTCTAGTTGCAGCAACAATTACTAATCACCTAGAAAAGAAACAGAAAAAATAAGCCCTAGGAGAAAAATTTCCACTTTTAAAGCTTAGTTATATTCTAAAATATTTTTCAAAGAACGCTTACTAGCTAAAATTCTACCCGAGTATCTTCCTATAGACATAAAAAACAGTCAATTAATTAGTAAATAATCAATATCTCTGTCAGTCTGATACCTTTCATTTTTACTAATTTCCTTCTAAAAGTTATCTCAAGCTTAAATTTAAACCCAGCCTATTTTTACATCGTATGCTAATTCTTACTGATTCCATTTCATTATCTTATTCATTATATAGGTTAAGGATTTGTTTTTACCATATTAAACATTTCCATTGCCACACAGAAAATAC
>PVJX010029798.1:0-22611 GCA_004027295.1 Dolichotis patagonum | reverse complement strand
TCAGAAAGCCCTGTAATTCTTTCACTCTATGCATGGCTTTATACTATTGTGTTATGTTTGATATTATTGTATTTGAAACTATGCTCAACTATAGCAGAGTAAGAGATATGGTGTTAGCTACTGTTGATGTCCAGTTGACTTAATGTAAAGTACTGTGTTGCCTATGTTGTCCTGTTCTGATCTGCTCTGTACTGCCCCCATTTGTTTTATTGTCTTTCAAATAAAAAAAAGTAATCACAATTACATTTATCACATTAACTATTTAGTAATATGTAAATTAGAACTTCATCTCAAATTGTTTTCAGAATTTCTCCAACACATTCTAAAGTTATAGTACTTTATAAAAACTAGTTTAAGAAATTCGTGTATTTTAAATGCAACTTGTATATCATGTGTAAAACTTTTGTGTTTAACCATTTGCATCTTTTAATGTGACTTAGTTACTTTCCCATCATTAAGAAGAAATAGTAACACCCACAATTTAGAGGACAACAAGTTTATTTTGGCTCACAATTTTTTGTAGTTTCAGTCTGTGTTTGGCAGATTCAAATGCAGATACAGCAGGGTGGAAGGATTTACTACAGAAAAGAATTGCTCACATCACGGCAAGAAAGAAACAGATGAAATGGAAGAGGAGACCATATACCCTTCCAGGTCACACCACCAGTAACTCACCTCTAATCAGATCCTACCCACTAACAGCACGCTCACATGCACCACTAACTCACTGATGGAAAAATCTTCTGGTGAGTATGGGGCCCCTAATATCCAACATTACTACAAATGTTCCACTTTTAACTTGAGACTTTGGGGTTACATTCACGATGGCTAATTACAACATAACTGGAATGAAACATTCTGGAAACATATCCAGCAATTCCAGGACAAACTAAGAATAATGGGGGAAAGTGATCCATGAAGTAAACATAGACTCTCTGAAAATCAAGCACAGTGTTAAGGAAATAGTCGACCTTACGAAGTCACCTTCTGCAAGTTCAAATTGAGGAGGGAACTTCTGTTAGGGGTATAACAGAAGCGTTTGTATGTTGGAAAGAGAGTGAACAGTAGGTTGTTTCTCAAACTCAACTGGCATTAGAGACAATAGGAAATCTTACTAATTACGTAGTTTCGGGTAATTCAAGTCCAGGTAGTTTTGTTAAATATGTTAAGGATATTGTTGTTTTCAGAATGTACTTTGGAAGCTGTAGGTTTATATCCTACAAGAAACTTCAGAGTCGACTACCCAGAAAAGCAAATGATTTCTTAAGGTGTGAGTAGGTTTTTTAGGTATCAAACAATATTATAATCTACAAAATTGCTTTTTGTTCAATTTTAGGGTTTTTGTTGATTAGAAAAAGGAGTTTTGTTCCTTGTAAAAGATAAGAACCCAACATCACAGATTACTTAAAAATTTCTTTATAATGCAAATCTTCACTACAATATCATAAATTATATCACCACCATATTTTAATTTAACTCTATATTTCTTTTCTAAATTTAATAATTGAGCTCTAACTCTAGTAACTGTTAACTGATTGGATACTTAGCTGTTTTTGATTGGATACTTAACATGGAAACTTTGGCACAATCTCAAGAATCAAATAATGATGTTTGCGCTCTTCCTGCTATTGACTTGGCAGATAGAAATCACTCATTTTGTCTAGACAGAAAAGCAATCCACCCTGCCACTGCATCCAGAGTATGTGGAAGTAAATAGATTCTCTAGCAGACGTTCCTGTTTGCTGTCACAATTTATTTCAATAGAAATGCTAAAGACAAAACAAACAGCAATGTTATTTCTTCATTTTCAAACTTTTCAGCTCATGCATTCACAAATATAAAGAAAAATTCAGTAGGAAATCATGTCAAATAATCTTTCTTACTAGCATTTTATAACTAAAAATGACCATTACAAGTACTTGTAAGATCTGTAATGGTCTATTTGACATTTTATAAAACTTCTGTTTAGGTAAGAAGTTAAAATAAGTATTTAGACGATCTGCAGGGGAGCCCAGTATGTGTTTAGAGGATTCCCTCTAAAGTTCAGAATTTAATAACAATATCATTCACTAATCTTCACTGGAAGACATGCACAGCATGCTAAGTTTTAGATCCTAAAGGAATAGAACAAAAACTAGATCAGTAAACTGTGCACATCTACTCACATATACAAATTTGCATCCTAAGATATTTTAATTTTTCTGTACATGCTTGCATATGTGTCTCTAATTTTCTTGTTTTGTTTTCTTTATTCTCTATTTTTTTTGAGGTGGGGTCTTCTGTAATCACCAGCTTGGCCTTGACTTGAGATTCTTCTGCTTAAGTCTCCCAGTAGTCTTTGTTTGTTTTAACTGCCATAAATACAAAAAGAAAAAGGTAGACTGAAATTCCAGAGCAATGTTCTGTCTGGAGACAAAATGTGATTACCCAGGTTAAATAAGTTGCTTTCTGAAATGACAGTCTATCAAAAGGGAATTTAAGTTGGGACAGAAAATAAAAGAAAAACTTTAATAGCTTTTAAAACATTTTTAGCCAGCCAAAATGAAGTATATTTCTCAGGTTCTCAATTAAACCTTATCTGAAAATTAGTATCATTAAAAACATTAGTACTAATATAAACATTTTTAAAAAGTACAATTTGTATTTAAAATGCTGAAGGTCTGAAATAAATCTGTTCCTTTTTCTCCACTGTTGAAAGTCAAATGAATTTACCGAAAATATTACATTTTAATATACAATAGAGTACTATATTTTTCCATTGAATCTTTTCAGATTGAGGGAAATTCATACATGATATGATAGAAGAACTGATTACTTGGAAGTATTTAATATTGAAATATTCAGGAATGACAACAATATGAATATTTACACTAATTTAATTTTTATTTTATTTTACCTTGGGTAGAACTTTGGGTCTTTTGGGCTACGAATTCTAGAAATTATCCTTTAGAAATCAAAGTGCACTTTGACTCTTTACCAACGTTCTTCCATATAAATGAATGGTTTGTTTCAAGTTAGTAGGCCCTGCTGGTGATACTGGTAATGTTTTTTACAGGTCAGTTATATCTTTTGCATATATATATATATATATATATATATTATATATATATTATATATATATGTCTATATATATATGTCTATATATATGTCTATATATATATTATTATATATACTATTATAAATGTCTATATATATACTATATATATTATTTATATATATGTCTATATATTTATATAAATGTTATATATATATATAAATATATATATGTCCTGCATACATGCATGTAGTTTGGAGTCATCAGTGTCATATATTTCACAGTTAAATGGCTGTGAGGAGGATCAATTCCTATTTGAAAGGATTCACAGGTTTTGCTTGTGATGACTATATTCCTGACTGCTTCTACCCCTATCACAGCTGACAGTCTGCTCTTGGTAGGGAACTTTATTATGACTCTGTGGTGAAGTTGAACTGGTTGGGAAACATGTAGGCAAGCAACTAGGAGCTGAGGACAAAAACTGTGTGAAGAGGAGCAGTTATCGTATTCCTGTAGCTTCACATGGACAGTGTTTGTCTATATAGTTCCCTGTATAATTCCCTAAGTGCTGCCAGTTTGGAGAAGCTGTTTAAGAGTCGTTTGCTATAGTGTCCTTGCATGATGATGAGAGCAACAACTACAGCTTTTATGCATAGAAATGAGAAAATCAGGTGAACTAGACAACTTAAGAAACCAGATTACAAGCTGAAAAATTCTATGTTTTCATCAGATTTTATTTCTTATTTTTCTTAGATGTGTGCTTGTCCAATAATATTATTAAATAAAAAGAACGAAGTAAGCTTTTTTTTTTTTTGAACCAGGAATTGAACTTATGGACTTATGCTTGCCAGGAAGACACTTGGGCCGCTGAGCTATATCCTTGTCAGCATTTTTTGAAACTGGACTGATAGGATAAAATGTAAGTACTGTAGGTTAAATTTGTAAAAATGGAGTAGGTTTTGTAAGACTTCAAATGACATACCAATTAAGAATATATTCCTGAGTCCCTAAGCAATTGTTTTATTTAATTCAGATTGAGTCAGTTTATATTTTCATGACATTATATCAATATTTTCCTAATTATGAGGAGATATTCTGATATATAACATGCACACAATTTATATATTTTCCACATATTTTTTCATTTTACATATTTGAAATATTCACATATTTGAAATAGATACTAATCATATTCCTTGTCAGGACATTTCTAATAACGTTTCAGATACTTTCCATTTTGGCTGAAAAATCCAATTGATTGGACAATCAAGCTAAATTCTCATTTGAGTGGAGAACCAAAGGACAAGGAGCCAATTTTAAGAAATTGTATGAAAGAGTTTGTCTTCAGAGATGCCAAGAAAGGAACACTATGGAAAGAGCATGTCTAGTATATTCTGAGGAAAGGAAAAAGCTGAGGCCTGACAGGATGTGAGTCAGTGTGCCCAGAGGAGACAGGGTTACTGAAGAACCTTGAATTTGTTTTACTGCAGAATTTAGATTGTGTTTATCTTGAGTATTTTGCTGAAGGCAGTGATATAGTGTGATTTACATTTTTAAAAAACCATTCTAATTATTGAGTAGGAACTATGTGGTTATAGAACTTGGTTATTATTTAGAAAACTATTATGGTTTTCTTAGTAAAAAAGAATAATGATGAAAATAGCTTAACAATCTAGAAATGGAAGTGGACAAAAGTGTATACAGTCTAGATATACATTGGCAGTAAGCAAATGCTTATAAATTTGATAATTTGGATATGATAAATAGAAATGTTTGATTTAAATAGTTATGTGTTTGTTAAGTTGTATAGAGTTTCAAAAGTTTGGAAGCACAACAAAAATCCCAAAATTGTAACAATATAGGCATTCAAAGAAAGATGACAAAGGTTTAACAATGGCTGTAATATTGCACATTGTTCTGTTCAAAAGAGTTGCTTGGGATACCAAATATAAACATACAAAATTGATCTCATTGGATAAGTATTAACTATGTTTTTCCAATATTTTATATAATTAGTAGTATAATTATTTTAGTTGTTTTTACATATAAACAAATTTATAACCTTTTCCTTTTCCCTTCTTTCTTTTGTCCTTGCCCCATCCCAATTATTTTCCCCCTTTCACCAGTTACTTATCCTATCACAATATCTATTGTAGACTTTGGATCTTATTTACTGTTTCAGTTTCTTACACTAGAGAGACATGTGAATCTGATTTATTTAACTTATTAATATGGCCTCAAGTCTCATCCATACTACTATATAGAACTACTATAAAGAGTAGCTCTTTATAGCTGAGTAGTACTCCATTGTAAAAAAAAAATACCATATCTTTTTTATCCATTACTTGATTGATGGGCATTTAGGTTGCTGCCAACCTAATGTGTATGATGTGGTATGATATTTTCAATTCTTCTGGGAAAATGCCCAGAAGCAGAATAGTTGGGTCAAATTAAACTTCTAATCCTACCTTTTTTGACGATCACACTGATTTCCACACCCTACACTGATTGCACCGGCCTACCTCCCACCAACAGTGGAGGAGAATTCCTTTATCCCCACAGCCCCTCCAGAATTAGTTACTGGTTGATTTCTTGATCTTGATCATTCTTTCTGGAGTGAGATGGAATCTCTATGTTATTCTAATTTGCATTTTTCTAATGACCAATGATGCTGAACATTTTTTCTTATATTTATTTACCATTTTTCATCTGAGAAATGTGTATTCATTTCAGATGCCCATTTTTGGCTTGGGTCTTTGAATTTTAGGGGACTGATATTTTTAAATTCTTCATGTGTTCTAGATAAATGTCCTTTCTCTGAAGGAGAGTTAGCTAAGACTTTTTTCCAGTTTGTGGGTTTTCTTTTCACTATGTTGGAGATTTGTTTTGACATGCAAAAATTTTTTAGTAAGACAAAATCCTAGATGTTGATTCTGGGAAGTATTTCCAATGCAATTTGATTTTTGTTCATGAACTTTCTGACTACTCCTAGGCCTTCAAGATTTCTACCTATGTTGTCTTTCAGCAGATTCAGTGTTTCTGTTTTAACATATAGATCTTTGGTCCATTTTGGCTTTAGTTTACTGCATGGTGATAGACATGGATCTATTTTCAGTTTTTGACATATGGAAAGCTAATTTATCCTGAGATTTTTTTTTTTACCACATTTATAGCAGAGGACCAATCCTTGCCCAAAACATTTGTTGGCCTCAAAAGTACAAACTGATTAAGGACATCAGATATCCATACACACAAAGATTTCTTTTTTTTACTAAACTGTGTTGTGAATACTAATTGATTCAAGTTGGTACTGACATTCATGTCGGCTTAGTCTACCATCAAGTTGTTAATTTCTCTTTCTTTCAAAGCTGTTTATCACAGGTAGCGTGAGCCCTCCTGCAGGTATGCCCTTTATTGGTGTGCCTTAATATTCCTCCAGGTTTATATATAGGAAGAACTGAATCCAAGGAAAACACAGCTTGAGTCTGGGTGAGAAAATCTGATAACTTACAGCCCATAAACCTTTGCTATGGTTGAGAAACCTCTACAGTAATCCTTAAATATCTTTCAAATTGCTAAATAAATGAATAATTACTTACTATAATAATTTAGAGTATCTAATGATCTTACTTTTTGTTGAAAAGTAGTAACATTTTCATTGTTAAAGGAGGCTTATGCAACTCTTCTACTTCATACATCAGGGACTGGATTAAATAAGCCAGACTTCATACCTCTTTAATGAAAGGAACTGCTTCATCAACAAGGTTAAAGTTTCATTCACTGGTATTAGTTCTTTAGACTTTTGTGTGTATTCAGGTGTTAGTGAACTTTATTAGTAGAATATGAGCTAAAGAATCATTGCAGTTGGACCTTTTTATAAGCTTGGGAAACCAGTTTCTTGAATTCTATAACATATAATCTACACTGATTGTCTGACATCTCTGCCGTTGCATAAATTATGTCTTATTCATACATTAACCAACTACCTTGTTTCCCTTATAGAGGGACCCTAAATCTTTATGGAGGAAGAGGACGGTCTCTTCTCTCCTCCCTCCATGATGCACTAATAAGCTTAGGAATGAAAAACTTTATTCTCTGTTATTAGTAGTACATTATCTATGGAATATAGTAATCTACTTTTTAATTTGAATTTTTCTTTATGTTTTGAATCTTATGATTTCAAGGACTCCTATAAAGTTAAAATTTTTTTCTTTTGTTCTTTTAACTGCTCTAGCTGTATATTTTGTCTAATATATTTCTCTGTTCCTGAACATTCAGTCATTCTTTGACCTAATCTTAAAATTTTTTCCAATAAAAATGAATCCACAGCAATAACATAGAAACTAACTTCATATAGCAAATTCAATGTAAAACATTGTTACTGTGAGTTTGCAAATTCTAAATATACAAAGAGACTGTTAAATACTAGTTCACCCAGTAAAGTAAACCCATTAACTCTTTCAATAAACATTTTACAGTAGTTTTTCATTTATTGTTTAATGAATTAAATAGTAATGTAACCATAGTTAGGGTTTAAAATAAATTCCATCTTCAAAGACAACATGTTTTTTGTGGAAGCAAGAAAGTAAAAGTAAAAAAAGATAATATTTTATTTAAATTAATATATTCCATAAGGCAAGGTAGAAAGTGATAGATATATGTGAGGTGACCAAATTAGAGTTTTATATGTTATGCTAGAAGACTTACATTACAAACATGAGTACACATATACATATGCACATGTATCCACACATACAAACACACACACACATATACATGCACACACATACATATAGCCCTTTGTTTCCTTAGGTGAAAATCTCCCCTTTCCAAACAGTTCAGCTAGCCTTCTTTTACTTTAGTCTATCTAAAACAGCAGAACTAATAAAGAAATGGTAAAGAATGAAATAAATTTTGAAATTTCTAAGTACTTTTGACCAAAAAAAAAAAACCTCACTCCATTCAGAAGCAGTTCCTAAGATATGTAGAAATATATTCCATGACATGGCATCTGAAATTGGACTTTTAACATCTATTCTAAACATTAAGTATTAAGGAGAATACTGAATAGTAATTACTGTAAACAATCTCACAGAATTCTCCTAATATGTAATTATTTTGAGTATAAAAGCTTTCCTCTCCTTTCTCACCCCTAACCAAATCTTCAGAAGGCTTGAATAATTGGACCATGAGGTTATAATGAAATCATCTCTACCCATCTATTGACCAGTAATACACACAGGAAGAACTGAACTACCTCTTTTAAGCCAGTCTCTGAAAACCCTAACTTATACTGTGATGGAAAATACCACACTTCTTTAGGTTATCAGGGTTCATCAGCTTGGAGACATGGTTTTATTAAAAATTAGGAGGCCAAATGACATATTTTGTTATCATAGCTAAACATCCTGGCTGTTACTCTTTATCAGGTTCTCATAAAAGTACGGAAAACTAAGTGATATACAGGGTTTATTTTCTTTCCAACAGAAAAATTCAATTTCTGAGAAATGCATTTGAGGAAGTTGGTCTTGACAAATACACAAATTAAAGAAAGAAAATAAGTAATATATGTGGTAATTTAATTTATGACTTTGCAAGCTACCTCTGATACATCTCAAGGAAAGGAAATTATTTTAATATGTGTAATGTGATGTCAGCCATGTCATATCTGATTTCAGTAAAGTGGAGAAGAACCAAGAAAGGAGTAAGTAGGCTACAAGTCTGTCAGTTAGGAACAGAAATGCCTGAAATATTAAGGAATAACTTGAATATCTGAGTAGCTTTATTTTCCTTAATTACTCATGAGTAATAGTAAAAATAAGTTATGTAACCTTTTTGGGTGGAATTTTGATTAGCCCAGGATTATATATTCACTGTATATTGAGCAATGAGTTAAGATCACATGTTATTTTCTTCTTTCTGTTAACCTCTGCTTGGCTGGCTGTGTACATTTTTGACTGTACATTCAAATCAAAGTTACTTAAATTTTATTATTGCTGAGAAGTCATGAGTTATCCTGACTTTTATTTCTATAAAAGTAATGATTTTCCATTTAACGTTAAGTAGCCTTAATAAAACTATGTTTAGATTAAAAATGTATTTTAAATAATCAGGATATACATTAACATTGATTTTTATCACTCACGGATACTGAAGCTTATTGGATTAAGAGACTACCTTGATTTGGGAGCATGATGTGACCTGAGATTTAAAGACTAAAAAGCTTTATCTCAAGGAAATAATCAGATCTCAACAGAGCAGAGCAAACACTTATTAGCACTATGTGACTTGTCTCGTAGACATTTTAAACGGACTTAGTGGCTCTATGTCCAAATCTGAAGCTCAGTCTGTGTACACCAAATGGGAAACTGGGGGTGGAGGGCATAGAACAAGAATAAAACTATGTTTTAGAGATTGATCTCTTTGGTATGAAAGCTCCTTGGGTGAGAGAATTTGTCTGGTTCACCTTTGAATTTTTAATTCTTAAAACAGTACATAGAAAGCAGGTGGTAAAAATTTCCGAAGTGAACTGATGATTAATTGAATTTATATGATGTTTTATGAATCAATCAATGCCAAAGATAACAAAGTATCCAGATGTCTTGTTGGACCGTGCTCTTTTACCAGCATTGTTTTTAGCCTTATTTATGTTGGTCATCCCACAACTTACTAAAGATATTTAGTTATTCCTATTCACTTTAGTAAATTATGTAACACAGGCTAAATAAAAGATGTTATATGTTCACAGAGAAAACACCAACAAAAAACTGAACTCAGATTAGAGTACTCTATTCTGCCTTCAGAATATAATTTCTCAATATTTCTTACTACTCTGATACTTTATATCTGTATTGCAGATAAATGCATCCATATTAATATACACTTATTTCAGTATATCAGCATATATGATCCTGATATAGGGGAATGAAAGTCCCAACCTACTATGTCTGGACTGAGTTCATGTTCTCTAAAATCGAAGAATGAATTTTAGGAACAACGGAGGTTAAAAACTGAAATATTTATTGACAGAAAGAAACCTTCTGTCTGATAGAGAGACAGAAGTGGTCCCAAGTGGGTTGCCAAAGATTCTGTATTTTCTTCGCATTTTTATAGAGTAAAATCATGAGGTAAAGGGGGTCTAAAATTGGAGAAAACTGGGAACTCTCAGGATAGTGGGACATGAGGTGGGACAGAGCTATAAGATTAATAGCTCAGATAAAATCGATTGAATTGAGAACACATGGGGAAACCAGCCACATCGAAAGGAGCATTTTTAGAGAACAGTGACTCCTCCATAGGGATTGAAATGGTGACTCCTGACTTCTCAAGGTGATCCAGATTTAATCCCTAAGGATTATATTTAAGGGTGTGGTAACATTTGTTTTGCCTTCTGTCTTGAGATCTGGCCCACAGCAAGAAGTGTGTGTCTCCTCCAAGGTCATCAGACATCTGGTCCTCTGTGCCAGTTTCTTCAAGGGCTTAACTCTGACTGACTATAATATTTCTAACTAGCACAGCTGCCCCTAACAAACCTATGTGCATGTACATATATGTATGTACATACATTGATCAAAGCCAAATATATCAACAGATATAAACATACATTGTGTATTAAAAACTCTACAGAAGTGTTGTAACTACTTCCTGCCTATATGTTCTGATATCAGATAAGTTGCACATTTTTTCTTTTTTGTTAACCTATTATAATATTTAGAAAACTTTATAAAATGCCAAATATAAAATGTTATTTAAATTCTGTAGAAACTATCTCAAGTACACATATCTTGACATCCTCCCATCTACTTGTCTACAATTTTGTATACTACTAGTTCCTTTTTATCATATTTATCATATACTATTTTTAAAAGATATTTGTGGGGCCTTGGAAGGTAGGAAGAGTACTTCTTGAAAAACTCAATAACTATTTTCTGCTAACAGGAAAAATACTGTCTACTCAGATTCTTTTTTCCTTGTTTCTTTGTTTCTTTGTTTTATTCTTTCTTTCAAAACAAAAAGCAAGTGTATTAGTTAGTGTTCATGGAAAAACAGATTTAATGCAAGATATACAAATATGTAAGAATTTACGAGATTGCCTTACAATGCCCTGCACAGAGTCGGATGTGTAAGAGTGCAAGAGGTCTGTCTGCACGCTAGGGAACTGAAGGCTGCAGTGGAGGCCCTGGAGCTCAGTGTAGTGTCCTGCGTGAGTCTGCATCAGGAGGTCTAAAGCTCTGCACCCTGAGGCTGCAGTGTCTGTGCTAGAAATCGGGAGATAACACCCAAAATGAAAGCAAAAACTGGAGCCCCTTGAAAGAAACAGAAGTGATCCTTCCTTCTTTTCCCTTTTATAGTAACAATCCTTCCTAGGGTGGGCTTTTCACACCTAGAACTACACTGAGCCAATATAGTTGGGTGTTTCTTACTCCAACTGACAATCAGTTAACTATCACAGGAAGGTGTATAAAACCACCAACAAGCTTAATAAAATAGATAGTAAGCCTCATCTAATACTGTACACTTTTATGCCAAGTAAAAAAATCCATTCCTTATGAAGTTCTCAGGTGAACATAATAGACAATACTGCTGCTTTACTCCGTTTCACACTCTCTTTACAGACTTCCTGTGAGCCCTTCATCGTACATGGTACTGTATCACATACCCAGCCCCATGCTGTAGGAGTTGGAGAAGTTTCAAATCTCCTACTCACTGAAGAACGCTGATCTGATGACTTGTTAAAAGTCATTTTGGTCTTATGAATGCAAGGGCTAGAATGTTCTTTTTTCTTTATTCTATTAAGTCCTCTATTCTTATCAGGCAGAAATGCAGAAAAAATGTTTTCTTATTTTTAATTTATGTGATATCTGCTTATGTAAAAATTTATTCATCTGCATCTGGTCCCAGTGTTACAGGCAGCTGAGCCAGTTAGAAATATTATAGGCAGTCAGACAGGGCTAGGTCTTCCAGGAAGCCAGCACACAGGACCAGATATCTGATGACCTTGGAGGGGACATACACCTCTTTTCTGTGGGCCAGATCTCAAAACAGAAGGCAAAACAAATGCAACCACACCCTTAAGTATAATCCTTAGGGATTAAGTCTGGATCACTTTAAAGTCAGGACTCATCATTCCAATCCCTAAGGAAGAGTCACTGTTCTCTAAGAATGCCTGCTTTGTATATGGCTTGCTTCCCCATTTGTCCCCAATGTAATAAATTTTACCTAAACTATTGATCTTATTGGCTAACTATAGTTATGTCCCACCTTATGCCCATCTGCTTTGTGAGTTCCCAGTCTTCCCCTGCCTTGAGCCCATGGTTTTACTCTATAAAAGTCCCTGGAAAAGACAGAGTTCTGGGCAACCCACTCAGGACCTGCTTCTGTCTCTCTTAAGATAAAAGCTTCATTTCTCTCAATAAATATATTCTACTCTTCACCTCCATTGTTCTTAAAATTTATTCTTCAATTTTAGAGAACACGAGCTCATACTGGACATAGTAGGTCGAGCGTTTCATTCCCCTATATCATTTGGAGATATCACTGAGATCACTGAATGGAGGTGGGAGTTTGCTTTTGCTTCATAGATTCTGGACTGGGACTCATTTAGGTAACAAATTTTTATGCTTCAAATTTTGCTTCATCTTTGCCAGTTGTTTATAACTACTTGTGATAATGGCTTGCTATTTGCTCACTGTTTTTAATTGCTCTATCTCATATAATTTTATTAAAATAATGTGAATCTAAGTTAAAACATGCAAAATATATATTTCTTTCTTTAATGGTATATTATTATTTTATTCTTGTACAAGTTAAATTTAAATTGGTTGCTAGTTACTGGTACTCCTTGCTTGACTGTATTTAGACAATAGTACTAGATAAAATATTAGAACTCTTCTGACAGGCTTTAATGTAAAATTCTGTAAAATGGTTCTCTTAAATTGAAATCTAGCTCAGACTTAGAAAACATACATGCCTAGAATAAAAACTGAGACTCCTTCCACTGTTTAAGCAGCACTAGGCTGGTGGCCAGTCTTAAGACTTGGAGGACAGGTTTCACTGAGAGGACTGGCTCTGATCCTCCTCTACACTTTAGAGGAAATGTCAGGCCTTTCCTGCCTCAGTTTCCTGACTTTGACTTTACCTCTACTCATTTCCCACTTTGTACTTTCCTTATAGAGGCATGTGAAGTCAAAAAGAACTCTAGACTATTCAAACCTTTTTCCTTCTTAGTTAAGCCCATAGAAAATGAGTGTTTGCTAACACCAAAGACAGGGAAGTTATCTGAGATAAAGGACACATAACCCATCTCTGGGTCAGATAAGACATTGATCAGAATTATGCTCGTCTAGGAGAACACATATAAGAGCTATGTCCAGGCTCAGTGTTCTAGGCAAATCTCCTGTGGAGATAAAACTTGAGACACAGTGGGGAGAACCAGCTTCCTATGACAGTGGAAGAAGCTATCCCAGGAAACAGCACCATAGGGGACCTAAAAACATTAGAATAAGGAGGCTCTCCAATCTCTCAAGTTATGGACTTTAAAATCTTTGTTGTAAAGTCATAGAGCAGTAAGTAATGATCTTGCTCAGGCTTTTTAACTATCCCTTATAGAATTTTGACAAACAATGGTTACTCTGCCAGCTAATTAATCACTCTTATAGCAGCTGCCACCCTCAAAAGCAAAGGACAGGTTCCCCAGCATCTGTTTGGTGAATCCCCATTGAAGCCAGTTGCCAATGGAGTCAATGGAATGTTGACCAGACAGAGAGCTGGATTCCTTCCTGGAGATGGCTGTGTGGTTATCTGAGCTGATAGAAACCAACAACTGAGGGTTCCTGGCCAGGGCAACTCTTTGGTGGACACCCAAAAGTCCTTTGGTGAACATTCACTCATGACCACTGAAAATCCCCACTTTTTTATTATCTTTATTTCTAAACTTTTCAGTGGAGTTTCAGATCACTTAGACTACCTTCCCTGACTTTCAGAGATAAGACTGAGGTAGCTTGCATCAGTTGTTTGCATCTTACAACAGGTAGTAGAAAAAGGTTTGCATTTGTGCCTTACATATGTAAATTAAGAGTAAATAGGCTTTTCTTTTCTGTGTGACTAGAAAATTGGTATGCCTTTTTCTAAGGTAAACTGTGATTGCTAGATAATGATTTGTAAATTTAACCTTTGTGCTTCAAAGATATGGAAATTTAAATGACGTATAACCTTATCCTGTTACTAGGAATGGTTACCTAGGTAATTAAGTGGGAGACAAATGCCTATAGACTCCTTTGCCCAGTACCTGGGGCAAGGCTCCTCCATTCAATTGTTCTATCTCTAGAGGAAAGGAGAAAAGCATCCTACTTCCAACTCCACATTTTAATGTATGCTCCCTTCCAATAACAAAGTAGTTTATTACTTTATTTATTTAAGCATTCCTTATGGAAACAAAGTTTATGAGCTATCTGGGAAAATAGGATTGCGTGTCAGACCGAAGGTAGATAGGCTAACCGAATCTATCTTCCACTGTCTCCAGGTGGCATCCACCTGCACTGGAGCAGTATCAACCCAGGGACACCAAGGTAACATTTAGCAAATAGGAATAAAAAGGGACACCTTGTTTATCTCCTTTATTTGCATAATTAGATAGCTCAATTCATAGCTCAGTGAAAGATCCTGAGTTCAATTCTCCAGTACAAAAAAGTTTCATACTTATGATTTGCTTCTATATTACAGACATAGGCAACACAATGCCAATGTCCCTTACTCCTTCAAAATGCATTCTTAACCACTGGAAGATGTTTGACCCTTTCATGTTGAAAAAGAGACAATTGGTATTCCTCTACAGGGGTGTGTGGCCTACCTACCCCCTAGAACCAAAGTGGAACACAGAGGGAAATACTAATTATGATGTTCTTTTACAACTAAAATCATATTGTAAGAAAGAAGAAAAATGGTTAGACCTGCAGTATGTTAAAATTTTCTTTGCATTAAAAGATAATTCTTATCTATGCTCCAGGTATAATTATAATCCTTATGAGCCCACTCCTATTTATAGGTCTCCTTCTCTCAGTGACTTAAAGCAAATTAAGCTAAAACCAGGAAAATTTTCAGATGACCCTAAGAAGTACATTGAGGTCTTTAGAGGACTTACTCAGGTATATGAACTAGATTGGAAAGATGTAATGTTACTCTTAAATCAGACTTTGACTTCTAGTAAGAGACAGGCAGCATTACAGGCTGCCATCACCTTTGGAGAGGATTACTATATTGTTAATTTTAGAAGGCCAGAAAATCAAAAGCCAAGGGAACTACCAATTCCCACTGGAGTCCAAGCAGTCCCTATGCAAGACCCTTACTGGGCTAATGACCAGATGAGTGAATAGATTAGAAAACATTTCCAGACATGTGTTTTTGGGTTTAAGAAGAGTGAGAACTAAAGGACTCAATTATTTTCAGTTATCAGCTATTCAGCAAGAAAGTAATGAACACCCTTCTGCCTTCTTATATTGATTATGAGAGGCATTGATCAAACATACTTCTTTAAATCCTGATTTGATAGAGGGGATTATCCTTAAAGATAAGTTTATTACACAGGCAGCTTCAGATATTAGGAAAAAGTTACAAAAGATGGCTTTTGCTCCAGGTAGTTCACTTGATACTTTACTAAAAGTTGCCTCTTGTGTATTTTATAATCATAATGAGGAAAAAGCCAAGGAGGAAAAAAAAAGAGACCTAGAATAAGCAGCTGCCTTATTTGCAGCAGTAAGAGAAACAGACCCTAAGTCTGATTCTCAGGGCTACAAGAAGAATTCAAAGACAATGCAGGCCTGCCATCACTGCGACAAATGAGGTCACCTTAAGAGGGACTATGCTCCCCTTCACCCCCAGGAAGTCTCCCAGAAATCAGCACCTCAGGTTGTCTCTTTGGGACCCAAAACTCCCGGACCCATACAGTGGCCTGGGCAGTTTGGATCGAAAGTCTGTGCAGACCTGCATCTCCGCAGGACTCTTTGGGGCTGGTAGGCCTGCCCTTCATCCGAAAGGAACTGCCTGGAGATCGGCATCTGGGCCAGGTCTGTTTGGGCCCATAGCCCCGCCCTTCACCCCCAGGAAGTCTCCCAGAAAGTAGCATCTCAGGCTGTCTCTTTGGGAACCGAATCTGTCGGACCCATAGAGTGGCCTGGGATGTTTGGAACCAAAGTCTGTGCAGACCTGCATCTCGGCGGGAATTGGGGCTGGTAGGCCCGCCCTTAAGGCCTGGAGATCAGCATCTGGGCCAGGTCTGTTTGGGCCCGTAGCCCTGCCTTTCACCCCCAGGAAGTCTCCCAGAAAGCAGCATCTCAGGCTGTCTCTTTGGGACCCGAAACTCTCGGACCAGTAGAGTGGCCTGGGCTGTTTGCATCGAAAGTCTGCGCAGACCTGCATCTCGGCGCCACTCTACGGGACTGGAAAGCACGCCCTTCATCTGCAGGGAACTGCCTGAAGATCCACATCTGGGCCAGGTCTGTTTGGGCCCGGAGCCCCGCCCGTCATCCCCAGGAAGTCTCCCAGAAAGCAGCATCTCAGGCTGTCTCTTTGGGACCCAAAACTCTCCGACCCGTAGTGTGGCCTGGGCTGTTTGAATCGAAAGTCTGAACAGACCTGCATCTCAGCGCGACTGTTTGGTTCTGGTAAGCACGCCCGTCATCTGCAAGGAACTGCATGGAGATCGGCATCTGGGCCAGGTCTGTTTGGGCCCGTAGCCCTGCCCTTCACGCCCAGGAAGTCTCCCAGAAAGCAGCATCTCGGCCTGTCTCTTTTGGACCCGAAATTCTCAGACGCATAGAGTGGCCTGGGCTGTTTGGATCGAAAGTCTGCGCAGACCTGCATCTCGGTGGGACTCTTTGGGAATGCTAAGCACACCCTTCATCTGCAAGGAACTGCCTGGGGATAGGCATCTGGGCCAGGTCACTTTGGGCCCGTAGCCCTGCACTTCACAGCCAGGAAGTCTCCCAGAAAGCAGCATCTCAGGCTGTATCTTTGGGAACCGAATCTCTCAGACCCGTAGAGTGGGGTGGGCTGTTTGGATCGAAAGTCTGCGCAGACCTGCATCTCGCCACGACTGTTTGGGCCTGGAAGGCCCGCCCTTAATCCACAGGGAACTTCCTGGATATCGGCATCTGGGCCAGGTCTGTTTGGGCCCGTAGCCCCGCCCTTCACCACCAGGAAGTATCCCAGAAAGCAGCATCTCAGGCTGTCTCTTTGGGACCCGAAACTCTCGGACCCGAAGAGTGGTCTGGGCTGTTTGGATCAAAAGTCTGCCCAGACTTGCATCTCGGAGGGACTATTTGGGGCTGGTAGGCCGGCGCCTTCATCTGCAAGGAACTGCCTGGAGATCGGCATCTGGCCAGGTCTGTTTGGGCCCATAGCCCTGCCCTTCACCCCCAGGAAGTCTCCCCGAAAGCAGCATCTAAGGCTGTCTCTTTGGGACCTGAAACTCTCGGACCCGTAGAGTGGCCTGGGTTGTTTGGATCGAAATTTTGCGCAGACCTGCATCTCTGCGAGACTCTTTTTAACTGGTAAGCACGCCCTTCATTTGCAGGGAACTGGCTGGATATCGGCACCTGGGCCAGGTCTGTTTGGGCCGGTAGCCCCGCCCTTCACCCCCAGGAAGTCTCCCAGAAATCAGCATCTCTGGCTGTCTCTTTGGGACCCAAAACTCTAGGATATGTAGAGTGGCCTGGACTGTTTGGATCGAAAGTCTGAGCAGACCTGCATCTCGGCGTGACTCTTTGGAACTGGTAAGCACGCCCTTCATCCGCAAGGAACTGGCTGGATATCGGCATCTGGGCCAGGTCTGTTTGGGCCCGGAGCCCCGCTCTTCACTCCCAGGAAGTCTCCCAGAAAGCAGCATCTCAGGCTGTCTCTTTGGAACACGAAACTCTCGGACCCATAGAGTGGCCTGGGCTGTTTGGATCGAAAGTCTGCGCTGACCTGCATCTCGGCGGGACTCTTTGAGGCTGGAAGTCCAGCCCTTAATCCGCAGGGAACTGCCTGGAGATCGGCATCTCCTTCAGGTCTGTTTGGGCCCGTAGCCCCGCCCTTCACCCCCAGGAAGTCTCCCAGAAAGCAGCATCTCAGGCTGTCTCTTTGGGACTCCAAACTCTCGGACACGTAGAGTGGCCTGGGCTGTTTAGATCGAAATTCTGCGCACACCTGCATCTCGGCGAGACTCTTTGGGACTGGCAAGCACGCCCTTCATCCACAAGGAACTGCCTGGAGATCGGCATTTGGGACAGGTCTGTTTGCGCCCGTAGTCCCACCCTTCACCCCCAGGAAGTCTCCCAGAAAGCAGCATCTCAGGCTGTCTCTTTGGGACCTGAAACTCTCGGACCCGTAGTGTGGCCTGGGCTGTTTGGATCGAAAGTCTGAGCAGACCTGCATCTCGGCAAAATTCTTTGGGGCTGGAAGGCCCGCCCTTAATCCGCAGGGAACTGCGTGGAGATCCGCAAATGGGCCAGGTCTGTTTAGGCCTGTAGCCCTGCCCGTCATCCCCAGGAAGTCTCCCAGAAAGCAGCATCTCAGGCTGTCTCTTGGGGACCTGAAAGTCTCGAACTTGTAGAGGGGCCTGGGCTGTTTGGATCGAAAGTCTGAGCAGACCTGCATCTCTGCGCAACTCTTTGGGACTGGTAAGCACGCCCTTCATCCACAAGAAACTCGCTGGATATCGGCATCTGGGCCAGTTCTGTTTGGGCCTGTAGCCCAGCCCTTCATCACCAGGAAGTTTCCCAGAAAAGCAGCATCTCAGGCTGTCTCTTTCAAACCTGAAACTCCCGGACCCGTAGAGTGGCCCGGGCTGTATAGATCGAAATTCTGCACAGACCTGCATCTCGGCGAGACTCTTTGGGACTGGTAAGCACGCCCTTCATCCGCAAGGAACTGCCTGGAGATCGGCATCTGGGCGAGGTCTGTTTAGGCCCGTAGCCCCGCCCTTCACCCCCTGGAAGTCTCCCTGAAAGCAGCATCTCAGGCTGTCTCTTTGGGACCTGAAACTCTCGGACCCGTAGAGTGGCCTGGGTTGTTTGGATCGAAATTCTGCGCAGACCTGCATCTCTGCGAGACTCTTTGTAAGTGGTAAGCACGCCCTTTACTCGCAGGGAACTGGCTGGATATCGGCACCTGGGCCAGGTCTTTTTTGGGCCTGTAGCCCCGCCCTTCACCCCCAGGAAATATCCCAGAAAGCAGCATCTCAGGCTGTCACTTGGGGACCCGAAACCCTCGGACACATAGAGTGACCTGAGCTGTTTGGATCGAAAGTCTGTGCAGACTTGCATCTCGGCGGGACTCTTTGGGGCTGGTAGGCCCGCCTTTCATCTGCAAGGAACTGCCTGGATATCGGCATCTGGGCCACAGCTGTTTGTGTCCATAGCCCCGCACTTCACCCCCAGGAAGTCTCCCAGAAAGCAGCATCTCAGGCTGTCTCTTTGGAACATGAAACTCTCGGACCCATAGAGTGGCCTGGGCTGTTTGGATCAAAAGTCTGAGCCAACCTGCATATCGGCGCGACTCTTTGGCACTGGTAAGCACCCCCTTCATCCGCGAGGAACTGCATGGAAATCGGCATCTGGGCCAGGTCTGTTTGGGCCCGTAGCCCCGCCCTTCACCCCCAGGAAGTCTCCCAGAAAGCAGCATCTCAGGCTGTCTCTTTCGCACCTGAAACTCTCGGACCCATAGAGTGGCCTGGGCTGTTTGGATCGAAAGTCTGAGCAGACCTGCATCTCGGCGTGACTCTTTGGGACTGGTAAGCACCCCCTTCATCCACAAGGAACTGCGTGGAAATTGGCATCTGGGCCAGGTCTGTTTGGGCCAGTAGCCCCGCCCTTCACCCCCAGGAAGTCTCCCAGAAAGCAGCATCTCAGGCTGTCTCTTTGGGACCCGAAACTCTCGGACCTGTAGAGTGGCCTGGGCTGTTTAGATCGGAATTCTGCCAACACCTGCATCTCGGCGTGACTCTTTAGGACTGGTAAGCATGCCTTTCACCCGCAAAGAACTGCCTGGAGATCGGCATCTAGGCCAGGTCGGTTTGGGCCCGTAGCCCCGCCCTTCACCCCCAGGAAGTCTCCCAGAAAGCAGCATCTCAGGCTGTCTCTTTCGGACCCGAAACTCTCGGACTCGTAGTGTGGCCTGGGCTGCTTGGATCGAAAGTCTGAGCAGGCCTGCATCTCAGCGCGACTCTTTGGTTCTGGTAAGCACACCCTTCATACGCAAGGAACTGCCTGGAGATCGGCATCTGAGCCAGTTCTGTTTGGGCCAGTAGCCCCGCCCTTCACCCCCAGGAACTCTCCCAGAAAGCAGCATCTCAGGCTGTCTCTTTGGGAACCGAATCTCTCAGACCCGTAGAGTGGCCTGGGCTGTTTGGATCGAAAGTCTGAGCAGACCTGCATCTCTTCGCGACTCTTTGGGGCTGGAAGGCCCACCCTTAATCCGCAGGGAACTGCCTGGATATCGGCATCTGGCCAGGTCTGTTTGGGCCCGTAGCCCCGCCCTTCACCACCAGGAAGTCTCCCAGAATGCAGCATCTCAGGCTGTCTCTTTGGGACCCAAATCTCTGGGACCCGAAGTGTGGTCTGGGCTGTTTGGATCAAAAGTCTGCCCAGTCTTGCATCTCGGAGGGACTATTTGGGGCTGGTAGGCCTGCGCCTTCATCTGCAAGGAACTGCCTGGAGATCGTCATCTGGGCCAGGTCTGTTTGGGCCCGTAGCCCCGATCTTCATCCCCAGGATGTCTCCCTGAAAGCAGCATCTCAGGCTGTCTATTTGGGACCCGAAACTCTCGGACCCGTAGAGTGGCCTGGGCTGTTTGTATCAAAATTCTGCACAGACCTCCATCTCGGCGAGACTCTTTGGGACTGGTAAGCATGCCCTTCATCCTCAGCGAATTGGCTGGATATCGGCATCTGGGCCAGATCTCTTTGGGCCCGTAGCCTCGCCCTTCACCTCCAGGAAGTCTCCCAGAAAGCAGCATCTCAGGCTGTCTCTTTCGGACTCAAAACTCTCGGACCTGTAGAGGAGCCTGGGCTGTTTGGATCAAAAGTCTGAGCCGACCTGCATATCGGCGCGAATCTTTGGCACTGGTAAGCACGCCCTTCATCTGCAAGGAACTGGCTGGGTATCGGCATCTGGGCCAGGTCTGTTTGGGCCCGTTGCCCCGCCCTTCACCCCCACGATGTCTCCCAGAAAGCAGCATCTCAGGCTCTCTCCTTGGGACCCCAAACTCTCGGACCCATACAGTGGCCTGTGCTGTTTGGATCGAAAGTCTGCACTGACCTGCATCTCGGCGGCACTCTTTGGTGCTGGAAGTCCAGCCCTTAATCCGCAGGGAACTGCCTGGAGATCGGCATCTCCTTCAGGTCTGTTTGGGTCCGTAGCCCCGCCCTTCACCCCCAGGAATTTCCCAGAAGGCAGCATCTTGTCCTGTCTCTTTGTGACCCGATACTCTCAGACCCGCAGAGTGGCCCGGGCTGTTTGAATTGGGAATATTTTGGCGACTGGTATCTTGACCAGGTCTGTTTGGGATGGGGAACTTTTCAGAAACCAACATTCTGGCCTTACTCTTTGGGACCGGTAGTCCCTTCACTAACAGGGTACCTCCTGGAGACCTGCCTGGGACAAGGCACGGAGGCCTGGCCTGCCTGAGATTCCACAGGCTCTGGGGTGGCCACACCCAGCATTCACCTTACTACTTAGGGAGCCAGGAGCCCACAGAGGGGAATTAGGACCCTGTGAGGAAGCCAGGAGCCTGTGGGGGAGCCACTTCCCCTCTAGGAACTGAGGGTGTAACAGGTAATTTGCCATATATGCAGAGAATGCTTTAGAACAGCGCTCAAAGTAAGGAAATACAGTAAAATGACAAAAGGAAAGACCAAAAGGCAGGCTCAAAGCCCTAGCCCTCCCCAAGAAAGCTTAGAAGCTGTGTACATAGAAGAAAAAAGAAGCCATACACCTGAAATGTCTGAAAAGATATCAAATGAAACAAATATGCAAATAGGGAAAGATATGGAGAAATTCAAACCAGAAATTCTTGCCCAGGTAAAAGAAGAATTGATAAAAACAGTGAAAGAAATAGTGAATGCAACTAGTGAAAACACAGCTAAAAATTAGAGGAACAAAGCAAACAGATAGAATCCCTCAAAGAACAATATAAGAAACAAACAGAATGCATAAAGCAGATTCAAAGAGATATACAGGAAATGAAAAATTCTATTGAAAGCTGTAAAAACCGCCTCAATGAAATTGAAGACAGAATTTCAGACCTCAAAGGTAAGATTGCAGCCAGTGAGCAGGAAAGACAAGATCTTTTAAAAATAACAAAGAATCAGGAAATAACAATTCAACACATGCAAGATGATGCAAAGAAAAATAACATAAGATTAATAGGGATAAATGAAAAAGAAGGGGACAGCCCAAATGATATCAAGAGGATTTTTACAGAAGTAATAACTGAAAACTTCGCAAACATGAGAAGAGAAACTGACATCTGGTTAAGTGAAGCATATAGAACTCCAAACAGCCATAACCAAAATAAAACTACACCCAGACACATAATAATCA